>JARVGW010000336.1:8819884-8848772 GCA_031762495.1 Anablepsoides rubrolineatus
CGGGGTGGGGGGTTTCTTAAAGACACAGAGGCCAATTTCAAGGTGTTTAAGTTAGAAACGGAGGAGAAGATAATAAGTTTATAAGATTTAAACATATAAACAGCATTTTAATAACAACTTAAGGTGACATAGATACTTTATTATGGTATAAATTTAAATATATGCCTGAGAAACACATAATATTGGCCCTTTAAGTAAATTTTCTTCAAATTTATTCAACTAAATTTAATGGAACCAGTTGGGAAGTTCAACGGTTCATTTCTTAGTGTGTGTGTAAAAGTACTTTTACTTTCTTGATTATTGTGAGCGGTTTTATGACTTTTTCTCAAGTACTTTTCTTATTAGTGAAATTCATTTTTAGCAGTCATTTCTTACTTTGAGTTTTTTTTTTTCGAGGTTAGTTTCACGGTTCTTCTGTGTACACCAGGTTGATGTGTGGTCGATGGGCATCATGGTGGTAGAGATGGTGGATGGAGAGCCACCGTACTTCAGTGAAACGCCTGTAGCAGCCATGAAGAGGCTCAGGGATGAGCCAGCGCCGACTGTTCGAAATGTCAGCCAGGTCTGAGAACAAATACTCTCACATGCAGAAAACTCTTAATTTAAACACAAAAATCTAATATAAATTCATTTTAATTAGGTGAAAATGTGGTTGTTTACACGCTTCTAACGACCGCAGTGATTTAAAATCCATGCACGTCTCTGTGGTTCAGATCTCCCCAGTTCTCAAAGACTTCCTGGATCGCATGCTGACTCGGGACCCCTTGGAGCGGGCCAGCGCCACCGACCTGCTGGAGCACCCCTTCCTGCTGCAGAGCGGCTCACCTCAGTGCCTGGTCCCACTGGTGGAGCAGTACCGGAAACGCATGTCCCGTTGCTGACCCCTCGGGGCCGAACAGTCCACAATGGCCCAACTTCAGTCGGACCCCTTTCAGGCCTCTGAAGAGGACCAGCACCGGGTACCCAGCACCCCAGCGAAGCTCCAGAGAAGCAGACCAGCGTGACGGTGCCACGATTTGTTGATGGACACGACACGGCCTCGGGCGTGCAAGAAGCACTTTAGGAGTGAGTTCAAGCGAACATGCAAGTCCTCGCCTCTCAAATCAGTTCGGTCAGAATAAACTAATTGGCTTCCTTTAACATTCAGAGGGAAATGGCACAATGCAGTGCACATCACACTGATGGCATATCTATCTTCCAAACATGTGCTACACTGAAAACCCTTTATAGTGTTCATAGTGGGCATTATTGCCAGCTAATTAAGCTGATGTTAGGCTCAAAACCCAGTAGCTCATTGTGACAGGATTAAAATGACCTCTGCACACACACTGCTGTGGAAATTGGACGACGACATGGGTAATACACACACTTTGCATGGCCAAATGGAGGCACACCTGGCCTGATGTGAATGCTTGAATATGTACTGTGATGTGAAAGACAATTCCCTTTATTAGCATAACGAACGGGTGAATAAAACGCCCAGCTGCTATTATTGGGCTGCTGGAGAAATCACCAGATCCTCTTTTTCATATTTATTCTTTATTTCTAACAAGGTGTTGTGAGTTGTTTGTATGATGTGAAGTTCCAAATAAGGTTTCATAATTAAGTATGGACTTTGAGCATAAATATATCAATTAATAATGTAAATAAATACCCTGATTACTAGGTCTTTAAACCTGCTGATCGACTGCAGTAAATGATATTTACTAAAATGTGAGTAGAGTTGTGAGTGTGTGCCAGGTGACATGTCATTGTTTACCTCGGCTGAAACCCTCTTTGTATTGTGATCAGTTTAAAACAGAAATCCCAGGATGTGTGCTTCATCCCGAAGATGATGATGTGTGAGTGTGTGTTTGCACTTGTTTGCCTAGATAAAGCACACAGGCTTGGCATGTCATGCTGCAGGATGCAAAAAAACTAAACAAAACAAAACAAAAAAAAAACCTGCTGAGAAACACTTTGCACACAGTCTTTGTAATCCGACACGGATACATGTTGACATGATTTCATGTATTTTTATTCCTGTGTGGATCATCCATGAAAAGAGAATTACATGTTTTAATTTTGTATGAAATAATAAACAATTAATGAATCATTTAAAAACTCCTGTTACTAACTTGAACACACGCACTTGACTAAGAATGTTTTATTGCATTTATTAGACTTTGATTGCACAGACACTTAATATCTTTAAGCAAAATACATTGTTTTTGAAAACACAGAAACACTAACATGTTTAGAGCATATATAAATGCTAAAAAAAATCAGTTTGAGTAGCGTGGCATGTGTTGTTACAGATCATTTTAAATATATGATAACCAAACTGTGCAGATTTATGCAAATGAGCAATTATATTTATTTTTTTGTTTTATATATAAACATTGTAAATCAAACAGAAAAAAGCTATCAGAATTGTCAGAAATCCAAATGCAATTAAAAAAAATCCTGCCATTATTTGTTGTTGGACCTAATCAAAGGTGGACTGAGAGGAGTAGCTTTCAAATTCGCACTTGACGGCGCTGATGCTGTCGACGCTCTGCTGGCTGTTGACCTGCTGGTGTTCGTGCGACAGAGGGAAGGTTTCAGAGCGGGACATCCGGCCTCTTCTGCTCGAGGAGCCAGACGAGCAGTCGATCACCATCCTCATGAACTCTGGGGCGGTGAACCGACGCAGGAGTCTGGTCCCGAGGCCCATCAGTCTGGGAGCGTGGCCGGGGACCTTCTCGGACTCCATCCCTCCTCTGGCAAAAAGCAGTTTGTTGGGTCTGGATGTCGAGCCGAGGCTCCCCCTCTTCTGCCACTCTCTCCGGCCGGGTGGAGCGCTGAAGTTGGCCTCTTCGTTCTGCGACTTGACGTGCTCCTGGAGCGGTTTCGACGACTGCGCCTTGCTGTTTAATAGAGGCTTTGGCACTGAAACAGTTTTGTTGCCGTCGTTTGTCAGGCCCCGTGCGCTCCCTTGACATTCCATCTTGTCTATCAGGCATCGCTCATCTTGCAGCGAGGCTCTCTTTAATTTGCTGGCTGACAGGCTCATGTCACACACGTCGCCCTGATAGGACTGCTTTCTGCTGCTCAGAAGGTCCAGGTTAAATGACTTTGCCTTTCCCCAGAGAGGAAAACTCTCCGGTGTTTGCTCTGGAAGTCGAACGTCTCGGCTGACAGTTTTCTGGCTCGGCTCGGGATGAGAGTTCATTATTTTTGACCCCTTCAGCTCTCGAAGCTGGCAGTTTTGCAGTTGTTTGGCCGTGAAGAGAACGCCGTCATCCTCTTCACTCTGATTCTTTTCGATCTGAGGAGGCAGAGCCCAGCTGTGGCGATGATTATCCTCCTGAGACTGGCTTCTGGGACATCTGAAGTGGCTCCCTGAGCCACTGCTGTCTCCGGTTCTCGTCTGTCCCTGAAATAAGTCTGGCAGTTGCTCATCGCTCGTCGGCGTCTTGGAAAACCTCTCCAGAAGGTGCCTCGGGAGCCGACTGGGTAGCTGGCATCCCACCTCAACAGTGGTGGCCACTCCAACAAGCGGGTCCTCTTTGCCAGCGACCCTCCTGCAGGGAAAGTTCAACACCTGGAGACACTGGTTGTGTCCAAAGAAGGTGGCGATCTCTATGACGGAGTGGCCGGCGTTGTTGGTCCTGTCCAGCCTCAGTCCCAGTCTTTTGAAAGCTCTCACCAGAAACTCCAGAACTTGGCTGTGTCCCGAGAAGGCGGCATACATGAGAGGGCTGTTACCCCAGGCGTCGGACACCTCGGGGTCAGCGTTGAACTGCACCAGAAGCTTGACCACGTCCAGGTGACCCAGCTCACAGGCGTGGCTCAAGGCCGTGCGCCCGTCCTCGTCCTGGCAGTTGACGTTCGCCCCTTTCTCCAGCAGGAGCCGGGTGAACTTGGTCCTGGTCCCGGGGTCCTGCAGGCAGACGGCGTACATGAGCGGGGTGCGGCTGTTCTCCGTCTTCGAGTTGATGATGCGCCCGTCCAAGGCGTCCAGGATGAAGCGCGCCAGGTGGACCTTACCGCCATGCATGGCGTCCAGGAAGGTCTTGGTGCCCGAGCCCTGGCGCAGGTCTTTTGGCCGCATCATTTTTTTTTCTCCAAACGACGCCCACCTGTGGAGTCGAGCGAGCAAAGCGGGAGGAGAGCAGGAAGTTTTTCTGAGGCTCTCTGTGATGACAGCAGTGAGCGTGTTCTGCACAGAGTAAGACTCGGAGAGCAGCTGCCGGTGTTTTTATACCTCCCTCTCCGCATGCCCTCCCCACGTTGCCAAGGAAACAAACGTCTGAGGACCATTATGCAGTGGCAGCATCCATTCAACCCAAGCACTCTCTGCCTGCAGAGAAATATATGCTATTTGAACAGAATAATTACTCAAGGAGAAAAACATGGCCAGTGTTTTTCATGTCAGGTCTGTGGGGGGAACTTAAAACTGCCTTTTTTTCTCCTTTTTTTTCTTTTATTGGAGGCGAATAAATAAAAACTATCCTTGCTGTTGACAAAATAGTAAGATATACTCTGTGAAATCTGCTAATCGAGAAGTTTGTTTCGTCTCATTCGAGGCTGCGAACAGGTCGGAGCGAGATTAATGTCAGGTTTTTCAGACTTCTCTTCAACATTTATCTTTCTTTTCTCCTCTCCAGCACGCCTGTCATCCATCAGCCTCGTGTTTACGCCCGCAGTTCGCTTCAGCCTCAAAACACGGCGACAAGTTCAAATTATGCTGCTCTCTCGTGCTTTCAGTTTCTCAAGGTTCTGTAATAAATAAATAGAAATCTGCTGCCTGAAGGACTTCAGCCAATCAACACAACAATAAAAAGGCAGTGAAAACAAGAGAAATAAATGTGATGCGTTCCCTGACTTGGATCCTTTTCATCTGAAACGTTGCAGACAGAACATGTTTGATAAAATCAACATTTTTTTTCTTGTAAACTGAGCTGCTTCCATGATCTGCTGTGCATCTGCATAAAACAGCAGGCATAGCTTTTCTGTTTCTGCCTCTTTTGTTCCAACTAAATGACAAATTTGAGCTTTAATTTGTGTAATTTACTTAAAGTCTCACACAAAAAAAAAGAGCACTCGCACATCTGCTTCTCCCCGAAAAAGACCAGACTTTCATTTTAATTGCTAATATAAATCTCAGCAGGACCAAAAACTCGCGTTGGTGACGAACACCTGGATTCCAGCTCGCTCACCGTTCATCATCCGGCCTCGTCAAGCCCTCAGCGGGTCTTTTATGTGGCGCTGCGAACCGCGTTTTCATTCAAACACGGCTGAGCTTCATCAGCAGATGCTTCCGTCTGACATTACAGATCATATTCTGACTACTTGATACGTTTAGATTGTTGGTCTGAAGCAGGGGTGGGCAACTGGTGGGCCACATGTGACTCACATCGGGCCTGCCAATGAGCCCCACCCCCAATTTCTTTTCCCCTTTTTACTTAAACATTTAAATCAGTTCTTAGAATCTAACAGCTGCTTTATGACTTTTTAAGTAAAAACAAGTAAATACTTAATTTTTTTTGCGCATTAGATCAGAATTTCAGAGCAAACCTACATGTTTAGTCCACTTAGAGACACTACCATGAAGGATTTTAACATAAGTCGCTACAACACGCTGCACAAAGCTAAATAAGAGAGGTTTACTTAAGTCACAAGTACATAAACAACCAAGACTTTTTTAGCAGAACCACAACCAGCAGGAGTCTACTCAAGGTGACTTATGTCGTTACACTTCAGCTCTTTAAAGTAAGTTTTTTTTTTGTTTTGTTTGCATCAAAAATGTGTTTATACTTATTAATTAAGAGTACACCTGTTACACATGCATTTCAGCATGAAATATCTTAGGTTACTGCACTGTATGTTGGTTTAATAAACATATATTCATACACACACACACTCACAGAAAAACAAAAAATTGTGACCTCTTCCATTATTTAAGTTGCCCATCCCCGATCTGAAGGTCAGACATGTGAAAATATTTGATCCTAACAGTCTGCACCTAATTTCATGTCAGTTCTTAGAACATATAAGAAAATTACTCTCATACTTAATGCAGGAACGTCCACTTAAATATGAAAGATTTTTAAAAATCCATCACTTTTGCAATATTTCTGTAGTTTTTAAGACTCATTAGCAAAACTTTGGACAACCTGTAATTAAAAACAGCCTCAAAGTAGAAAAAAGAACAAAAATAAACAAAAACAACAGCACAAGTTAGAAAATATTAATAGGAACATAATGTTTCAGTAACTGAAAGCTACATTATTAAAGCATTATATACCATTATGCCATTATTAAAGCATGAAAATGGATGAAATTAATCTGTAAACCTTAAAAACCTCCTAAACTAAATTAATAAACCTGCTTAATGATCATAACAACAACAGAGGATTTGATTTAAACAGATGACTTGTTTACTGCGTTTTTTTTTAAATTATGGGTTGATTTACTCCTTATTTGTAAGGGCTTGGGAGAAAATCCCATCTAGACTTAAAATGATTTAAATGCCACAACCAAAACCACAGAAAAGTAATAATGAAAGTCTGACTTTGCAATTATTTGAATTCAATAGAGCACCTTGAGGTTTCTCAAGGAGAAAAGTCTAATTTAGAAGCCAAAAGCAGCTGGAAAAAATCTCAAAGGCAGAAAAAATTTCTTCTCAGACCTTACTTAGGAAAAATAAATGAAAAGTAAGAAATAAAAGATTTTGATCCTTGTAATTTCTGCTGTAACTGTTGTTAATCCTAATAGTTCAGCTTTCATTTCTCAGCAAAGCTAAAAGTCTTTTGTTTGACACAGAAATAATGCAAATGCGAAGGAGTGACTTAGACTTAATGATTTGAATTGTAAATGTAACTTTATTTTTCTTTCAAAATTTAACACATTTACCTCCGATTTCAGTGAAACATCTGAGACACATTTAGGCTAAAATACATTAGGAGTATGTTACCAAAGCGGTTTCATATAGTTTGTTAAAAGACCAGTTAGTCTTCAGCATTCATCCTGACTATTTCCATCAGCAGAGAGTTCAAACTAACGTTCAGCAGGGTCAGAAAAACAATTTTCTTCAGATAAACACATCCCACTGACTGAAATATGTCATGTGAAGATTCATTCATTTTAAAATCCAATCCTTCTGTGAGTCTTAGTAAATCTGTCCAGTTATTAAAGCCTTCCTCCACAGATACAAACTCTGAACAAATAACATGCAGCCAAGTCAGGTTCACCATGTTGTAAATATTTATGTCACACATCAGTGCATCGTGGGAACATTTGTCTGTTTTCTTCTCTTTTTTTTCTTTTCTTTATTGAAACTTTAACATTAATAACAGCCGGTTAGTTTGAAACAACCAGCCAAAACAAAGCAACTGCTGACAGAAGCAGCGTTAGCAGCGTTAGCATTTGTCGCAGGATGATGTCACAACAAAAGTCTCCCATCTACAGTATAAAAGCTGTGTTCTATTCTGAACATCTTAAATGTAAATGTATTTTAACATTTAGCCTCAACATTTAAGATTTAACCTTCATGTTTAGATTTAGGATTTAACATGTATTATTTAATATTTAAATTTAACATTTAGTAAAAATTTAGTCAAAAAAATGTAACACTCAGCAAGTGAGCTAAATAATGAAAATATGTTTGTGACATTTTTTTAAATATTTTATTATACACTTGGTGTTGCATTTTAGGACTATAACAGCATATATAACTGGCTGATTCGATTTTCTAAAAGTAAGCAAAATTTTATTAAAATAAAATAAAATGATATAACAAACCAGCAAAAAAAAAAGGTTTAAAGGTCTTACTTCCAAGGTATTGAGTGCTGTATATTTTGAAGGTAAACAGAAAGATAATGGTGTTTTTGTTGTTTTTTATGACTTTTTGAGTTTTAATTATTGGCTTTATTTGTATTTTGGGTTTCCTGTGCTTATTTTGCTTACCTGTGTTTAGATTATTTTCCGTCACTCTCTCCACCTCAGTATTGCTCCTCCGGTCTGCCAAATCCACTCTCACCTGCATCGCTTCAGCCTCTCAATCAGTCGAGCATTGAGCATTTCTGATCCATCCATGGGTTCTCCTTGTGATTCATTTTTTGAGGTCTGTTTGCAATCTGGGTCCAATTCTCCTGCCAAAATAAAAGGGGCTATACATTTATTCCAGTTTGAGTCAAAGTGGCATATTTTCCCTGTAAATCTGAAATATATGTTTGTTTGTTTTTTGTTTTTTTACTGATGCAGATTTTAAGTCATATTGAACTGGGTGAAGTCACTTTGCTGCAAAGTTCATTTCACAAAGTTGTTCTTGGTCTCAAATCTAAAGAACAGGAACATTTTACAAGAGTGCTTTTTGACTAAATAATGTTAAAATCCTAAAAGAGTTGATTTATTTAACTATTGTACGTAAAGTTTCATGTAAAGTTAAACTTTATTGAACTGCAGGGACAAAACGATCCCTGAAGATATATTTTTATGCTTCTTAGTCCTGATTGTAACCATGAATTCCAGCAAGTTCTTTCATGTAGTTTTTATTTAACAGACCACAGTCAATCTGAGCTGTTTCTTGCATCACTTAAAATAGTTTTTTGTTTTTGATGAACCACACTGCTGATTGTATCTTAGACATGTTTGATCCAGGTTTTGAATAGCTTGTAGGTCAACTTATTCAAAATAAAACCAACATCATTTATATTCCAGGGAGATGATGACATAACCCACTCTCTCTCTGCCTCCTACACAGGGGGCTTCATCGGAACATTTTTCACAGGTTTTTTTGCTCTCTGCAGTCTGTGATGTGGTCGATGGAACCATAAAACCCATCGAAGCTGTTTCAGTAGAATTTACTTTTGATCTGGTGTTCCAGATTGAACACTCAGCATTTGGCAGCTTTTTTCTAATCAGAGGACGAAAATAGATGCGATCTGCTCGGACTGCAGCCATCCTCAGGCAGGTTCACGGGCTGTGACTGAGTTATCATGTCAAGACTTTTGGCCACTTTTTATTCTCTGAATGTGGGGTGTCATCCTAAACCTCAAGATTTATAGGGAGCTTTTAATAGATTCTTCAGTGTGGACTCTAGAATCAAATGTAGTCTTGTGCAGAAATGTCAAAAAATAGGGACAAAAATAATTTACCCTTTACAGATAGATGGGTATTGAATGCTTCCTCGTGACTTTCAGTATAAAATTCAGAGTAAAACAAAAGACACACGATGCCCTTTTGAGTCAAATGTTGCAGGACCCCTTAAAATATTTAGACTGTCTGGTCTAAAATTCCTTAAAACACCTTGAAAAGCACTGCTCTTGAACCCTTTGGACCTCTTTTTAAAGCTATTAGTCTGATTTTTTGTAACTAATTAGTATTTATTTGTTGAAATTAAAATACACTGATTTTTAGTGTCCTTGAACATGATAGGAAGGAGGTATTAAGGGAACAAAATATATATTGAGCTAAAATATAGATTTTGAACTGTAACCAGTTCAAATTTGTTAACAAAAGCATCAAGATTTAATATTTGAGACTAGGCAAACTTTCCAAAAAAAATGTAATTTCTAAATCATTCAACACAGAGGCTTCACTGTGGGCTCAAATGAAAAGTAAAAACCTCATAATCTATATTCTACCATCCATGTTTACTCACAGCATGATTGAAATACAAAAAAACATAATAATCAGCTATATAAATCACAGATGGTGGACATGAAGCAATTTCAACCAAAACACAACAAAAAAGGAATAAATCTACTTTTTTCAAAGCATTACATCCACACAGCTTATAAAACCACCAGCAGCAGAATAAAAATGTTTTTCACTTACTTTTGATGCATAATTTGTCCTCTTCTTTTGACCAAAAGTAATCCAAGATGGCGGCCAAAACAAAGTTATAATCCTTTCTTTTAAGACATTTTATGGTCATAAAAATCACTCTTCTTTGTCTTGAAGCACTCAAAACACTTCATAACAAATATATTTTTAATTTTGCTGCAATTTAGCCAGCTAATTGTAATATTATATATATATATATATATATATATATATATATAACTTTCTTTTCATGTTAACGGTTAGCAGAAGGACATTTCCACCCACAAAAGCTACATATTGAACGAGAGATAACTTGATTGGCTGCACAGCTGTAGTGTCAGAATGAAACGCTGAGCTGATTGGCTAGTTCGAGAGTCAACCAATCACGTCCTGCAGGTGGGACATGGGGACGTTGCTGCTGCACATTAATGGCTCTGAAGAAGCATCAACCCAATTGGTCAAAAGAGGTCTCAATCGATAGAAGACAATCAACTGAATCGTCTGAATGGCCTAATATGCAAATTCCATGTCCCTGGCAGCGTGTGAACTGGGATAAAGAGCCAGGTTATATCCTGAGCATAACTGGGATCTCAAAGGCCGCCTAATTGGATCAATATAAAAGGGCGTACTGTGTCTTTTGACTTGGCCTGTATATATTAATGGAGGTCTCATTTGAGCCGGCACTTCTTGATTTTGTCACAGAGGGTATAGAAATTGTCTTTCATTTGACTGAAATGTATAATTTAATGCAAACTTTATGAAAAAACAAGAAAAGTTACATTTTTCTAAACCTAACCAAGGCATTTCTAAAGCGTGGGCCTTACCATGTAGTTTGAAAGCCTGTCACCTTTATGCTAGAGTTTCAAACCAAACTAAATTAAGATCTTATAATAAGAGACAGCAAACTGAACAAATTTGATTTTCCTACTTAACGGAGTACCTCTGTTTCAGGTGTCGAAACAAATTTGTTGTACTCCTGCTTTTTGTAGCAAGAGCCTTCAAACAGATTTTGCAGTGAGGTGTTGCTCCAAATCCAAGATTGCAAAACCTAACCAGTTCCAGAAAACTGAAGAAACGTTGCCTTTTTTCAGGAGTAGATCCTCTTTGCTAGCTGTCATATTGTCATGTGGTGTACCAAGCGTCTCAAGGGACAGGTGGTGTGACCTCTGAACTACAGAAGTCCCAAAGAGTGCACTGGTGGGAAAAAAAAATCTTGATTTTCCAAAAATTTTATCTTAATAAATATATTAATGGAAAATTCGAATTAATCAATTAAATCGATTTATTGCCCAAGCCCTAGTTCAGTGTTTATAAAGCTAAGTTATAGTCATTTTTGTGTTTGCTAGGTTTAATTAGCTTTAGCAGCCATCTTGGATTGGACTGATTCCAAAAGGTAATGAGTTGTAGATGTACACCACAGCCAGAGTTTCATTAAAATCTGCCCATTGGTTTGAGATATTTTACTTACTCAACAGACAACACACACAAAGAAAATCACTTTTTTAACTGTGGCAAAGAAAAATGAACTAAAATAAAAAGATCCAGGTTAGATAGAACATGCAAGGTTTTGTGTATACTTGATCATAAACATGTTTTTGCTCATTGCTCTTATAAACTGTGTTGCAAGAAAAGGTTGTTTAAACAAGCCTTTTTCTGTCTGTTATACTTTTTATGCATCTTTTCACATGTAGGAGTTCTTAAAATAGAGATCTTTAATTTCGTGCCAAAATTAGCATAATCTTAATGCAACACATAAAATAGAAAACTTGAAAGGTAAATATATTACACAATACAATTAAAATGTTTTTTGTTTAAGTAACACTGCCTAAATATTGATGACGACAATAAACCCTCACAGAGTCACCCTCACTCCCGTTAATGACATGAAGCTAACCCACCACTGTGCCGCTGAATACGACAAATGGACTGAAATGCATGAAATGTGGCAGAAATATTCAGAATGTGAATGAGTCGGTACCATGAGACTCCCTAATTGGACAGATGTATGCAAAAAAAAAAAAAAAGCGGAGCGGTCGTGGTAAATATCTGATCTATCATTCATTCCGAGGCCTGAGTCTGATTGGAAATTAAAAAGCTGGAGTCAAGTTAAGGTGTTATCCACGGCCCTAAATGTCTTAATTAACCACCAGGGAAAAATGCTCTCCCAATGCTGCATAACCCTAAAAAAATAAAGTTCATCACTAATACTTGTAAATGGAAGCAAATTGTTTGGTGAAGTAGCTTAGCGACGAACGCCTGGGACTGGATCAGCACATGAGCATAAAGCGGGATCCTCGACAATACCCATTTATAGTTATTAAAACTGTTTTCTTACCAATGACTCAACATGTTCCTATATCTCCAGGGTCAGTTTCATCGTCTGCATGCTAATTGCTCACACCTGATAATGATGTGGTTCAGACCATCACCTGCCCCGGACTGTGACAAACAGGTTGCAACTTGTGGCAACCTTTGCTTTTCCGCTCCCAGCACAAGTTTGTTATGAGGAAAATACTAAAGAGCAAAGGTGCAATTAGCCTGACTGAGGGACAAAACAAACCTTCTCAGAACTGGTTAGCTTTATTACAGAATCGCAACAAAATGCAGTCAGACTTTTTTTGTCCTCGCCGTTGTGTAACTCGGTTTGAGCAGTCGGGGAGAACATCTGCAGGGACGAACTGCTTGGAAATTATGAATTTGGTTTTCAGCGAGGACAATCATGGGTCCGTGTGTCTGCTCAGTCCCTTTAATGCCCTTTTGATTTGATACAGGGGCTCATGCAGTCTTGAGTGAACTGAGATTTTGCACGCTTTCAGTTCTGGGAAAGAGGCAGCAGCTGGTCTGCTGTCACTGTGTTTCCATGGTGCGTGCATCAACTCCAAGGTTGAGGTGAGGTCACTGTTGTTCCACACATAATGTTTATTAACAAAAAACAATATGATAAACCTAATAAAAGCCCTTCAAGTGTCATTTCTAGTTATTTATTTGGGCAGTTTACACCTTTGAAAAGCACCATTTATTAAAAAAACAAAACCGGTTTTACAACATTTTCCCATCTAGATATCTTCTTCAGAGAAGACTTTGCATGTTTAAGCTTTGTTAAAGAAGAACCCAGGTGCTAAACTGACCAGTCTGCAGTTCACATACATGTCAAGTTGTACGAATTGTCTGTAAATTACAAGGATTATATTGACATATATTGTCAATATGTCACCTGGTGGATAAGTGACATACATATGAACAAAATGTGTGACAGCCCTCACCTTCAGTTCATAACAATAACATTGATCAATAATATCTAAAAACCTCAGTTAATGCTTCTAAATTTAGCCTAGAAATTTAGCAAGCGCTAATCCACTAATAAATTTTAAAATTAGCAAAAGCCCTAAAGCACTAATCAAGACATTAGTTCCCCTATTAATGCTTTAGTGCTTTAAGGGAACTGTGCCCACCACTGCCATCTCCCAACCCACTCTACAACTAGAAATAAGTTCATCTCCACCTCTTCCCGTCCTCTGCAGTGCAGGTGAATTTATCCCCCCATGTTCGGCCTGTCCCCCCTGACTGGTTGATAAAGCCGCTACCAGAGCCAACTTAAATAAGTTTGGGAAAATAGCATCAAACTCCACCACAAAACATTTAATCCCCACCGCCACATAGGCCTACATGATGTGAATAAATATGGGTTCATGAGATTTACAAAATGTTTTTATTTACATTTTACACATTTTTTTTTTTTTTAGATTTGGCATGTACAAAGCAGTGACTTAACCGATTTTTAGAAATATATATTTTAGGTACAGGGTTGCAACTGATGGAGCTGACAGGGGGCAATCATGGCCGTGAGGCAGACCCCTAACTGTCTCTGCACCCTCCACTGTCATCAATTACTGCCCTGAATTGTCCTCAACCAGATGGTAAACAGTAGGCTTTTCCTTCTGCCTTTTGGTTTGGAGGACTTTAATATCAGCTCTTAAACTGAGACATTTTGGACAACTGTAAATTAAACACCTACAGAGCATTTTCCTGTGTCGTGACAGGAAAGGACGTGACAGTATGAGTCAAAATGCAAATCAGGACAGATTTCTTTTTATGTTCTGCGCAAAAATTGTACAATAATGTTAGAAACAAGTTCTATGGATTAGAACACAAAATATGAACAATTATTAAAAAATCATGACAAAACAGAACTTTACTTGTAACTCCTCCAGTTTATTGGAGGGTTGTGATTGTTGCTCCAATTTTTTTTTTCATGATTTTTTTATTTCACTCAGCTGTTTTACAAATAACAATAATTAATTCACAAATACAAAGACTTGACAAAACCCAACAATTTATGGGAGAGAAAACAGAGAATTCAGTAAAAAATCTTATAAAACCTGCCTCTTTTTTAATCAGAATATGGCCATACTTACATGAAATAAAGAGTCCAAACCTACTGAATCCAATAAGTTCAATAGGCTTGTTCCTCTGCTGTACAAAGCAGCATTAAGTACAAAGTTTTCTATCTAAGTAATAAAATCCATCAGTATCCAAGTACTCTTCTCTCCATTTTACACCAGTGTTGTTTCAGAAGAGCCACCTGAAGCTCTCCCTGATCTATCAGGTCTGATAGAAATTCCTTTCCTGAAGTGATGAGGAAGAGATGAAGAACAACAGACCCCCCCTCCCACCTCCATCTCTTGTCTGACAGGAGCTATTTATGACCACATAGGCCCGCCTTGCATTTGACAGCTCAATAAATTGTAGAAATGGACAACAAATGTATTTGTTTGGAGTCCAGGTTGAGCGGATATGAGCAACACTCAGTTGCACTCGGAGTAAAAAGCTCGCCACACTGTCACAGCAAATGACAGCTCTGCTTATTTCAGAGGGGAAAAAAGCAGAAAAACAGGCACTCTGAGGTTTTAAGGCAAACGCAGATGACAGCTTTTATTTTACACGAGGGCGTGAATAAAAACAGAGCTGATTCAACCTTTAATCTTCAAAATATGTAACTTTATTTACAAATATATTTCCTATAGAAATACATGAAGATGTCCCTTTAAAAACATTTTTCTCTTTAAAGTCGGCTCCAGAATACTGACTGTACTTCATTTATTTTCAGCTACCATTTAGCTACTTTTAACCTTTAGCAACCCATTTGCTACTTTTAAGACTTCGCTACAATTCTACTACTTTTTACTTTAGGATATCAATTTGCTAAATGTTGCTTTTTGCAAGTATTTTTATATTTTTGGCTGTATGTAGTCCATTTTCTAGCTTTTTGATAGTTTTAGTTTTTAGTTAGTGTAATACATTTTGCTAGTCTTTTAAAACTTTTAGTTACTTTAGCTTTTATCTACAGTTCTATTTAAGCTAATAATTTGCCAGCTTTTAGCAAGTGTTTTGATACTTTTGACTATTAGCATTTTTGCTATATTTAATTCATTTACTACCTTTTTGATACTTTTAGCTATTGTAATAGTACTTTAGCTCACCTTTGCAACTTTTATCTTTTAACCAAAAAATTAAGCTACTTTAGGTTTTACTTAGTCTTTTGATACTATTTGATGATTTTAGCTAGCCTATTGATACCATTTGACTTTTTTCTACTTTTAGCTATATTTAAGTTTTTTTTAGCTTTTGGCTAAACTTTTACTGCTTTTAATTAAAGTTTTTGGTTTTTGCATTGATACTATCAGTTAGCATTTTGGTACTTTTAGCTTTTATAGCATTTTACTATCGCAGTGTTTTGCTTCTTTCAGTATTAACACTGCATTTTAGCAGAAAAGGCCATTTTTCTTGTTTTCCTCTGGCATTTTATAGTCTGTGTTTTAATGAAATTTTTTTTCACATTTAATTAAAATGAAGTATTTCCAGTCTGCATCTTCTCGTGAACATAAACATGATCATCATCGGCAGGAGAACAGGATCAGTCAGACTTCACCTTCAGCTGCTTGGTGAATGGCAGCCCACTCTGCCGCTCCTTGGAGAAAACTCACTTCTTAAAAGACCCGATGACCTCGAGGCCGTATCTGTTCTCTCTCCCACATGCTCGGCCGCTCACGTTGCTCAGTGCTCAGCAGAAAGCCTCTCTTATTTTACGTTTCAAACTGCACATTAAATGAGCCCTCAGTATGACTGTTATTTCTCTGATAAGAGGCACTTGGTGACTCAGCTGCCTTAAGTGCTTTAACATGAAATGCATGTCGACTTGACATTGTGGGTGTCGATCTGCTGCTCACAGCAGAGCCACTGTTCCTCTCAGCCCATGTCATATTAAATGCTAAAAAAATTATAATTACTAAATAATGGAGATAAATTTTTGTCACTGATATAATAAGATAAGAGTATTTTTTGCACAAATTTGTCAAAGAAATTGATTAATTTTTACATTTAACAATATTTTCCTATGTCTGTTTTATTTGTGCAGGTTCTAACAACAGCTGTGATTCAAAAAATCTTTTTTTAAAGTACATGTATTTTTAGTTCCCAACTTTGCCAGAAATTTTTATTTAAAAAAAAAAAATCATTGTTCATGTTCTTTCCAGGAAGCAGAAGAAAACTGCCACCACTGTCATGTCAAAAAAGACAAAACCAGGAGACAGCTTGGGTTTTCCTAATGGTTTGGCTATTTTAAAAGAGTAATTTAGTTTTAATTTGATCTGAGAGTAAGTTATTTTTTCCCTTTTTGTTCTTTACCTTAGAACAACCTTTCAATGTTCCACTCAGCTGATTAAAAATTGTATTTTGAGTTCTTTTTGGTAATAATAGACTGCAAAAAATAAAATAAAACCCCTCTCTGATTCATTTCTACCACTTGCAAGTTGGCTTTTATTTTTTGTGGCAAAACCTCATAAAGAGCAGTGAATTTAAAACAAAATGTAAAAAATGTCAGGACTAAAACACTGAATGGCTTCTGGACCCTTCTGACTTTATATGACATGTATAAAAAAGCACAAAACATTTCTTTAAAACGTTTCTTTAGAATAAAAATACCCTCTTCGCAACTCTCAACCACTTTTTCTGAGCAGCACTGCCAGGGAAAAATGAACCATTATTTTCAGTGACTTGCACCTGAAGCCAAGCATTCTTATGGTTATGTAAGAGTGAAGGCAGCTGCCAGGGTACTGATACCACTCTCATGTTTCGGTCCTTTAAACTCATGGTTCGACAGATGCTCCCACCCCCGGAGCGGTTGAGGCCATGGACGTGTCATTATGCAACGAGGCATCAAAATGATGCCAAAAATGCAAGAATTTTAAGCTGCCTGCATGGAGAAAAAAAAGGGGGAAAGATTTTCCTTTAGAGAGTGGTCCTTCTATGCATGTGTGATTGTGTTTTAACTGCACGAGGTGAAGATTTGCATCTATGAGAAGGTGAATGCTCTTCTCACAGATCCTCACAGATCATCAGACGAGTTCGGGAGATTATGATTTTAAAGGGTTTAACAGAAAGTTAAATCATGAAATCGCTTCTCATGTTCAGAATTATCCACAGACCGATGCAGCCCCAGCAGGTGGTGTGTGTGTGTGTGTGTGTACTGTGTACTTGTATTGACTACAGCGTGAGGACCATTTGCACCATAGTTACTATCAAAGTGAGGTCTTTGATGTAAAGTGAGGACCTCTTCAATGTCCTCACTTTGTTTGCAGCTCTACTGTACTTTACTAGTTAGGTTTAGAAGTATGGTGTAAATTTGTTTTGGTTCAGGTTAGGGTTAACTATAGACCAGTAATGGGTAATGTTAGATAAAATGTCTGGGTTAGGCATAAATATAGTTACAAAAATGAATGGAAGTCAATACAGTGTCCTCAGTTTGATGCAAATACAAGGATGTGTGTGTGTGTGTGTGGGTGGTATGTGTGGGCGCTGAGGACTCATTCAGGATGGCATCCACTTCAAGCCAAGATGGACGGTGGATCAGGACTCTACCTCCTGTGGGTCATGGAGTCCTCACACAGGAGGCAACAAGAGGAAGAGAACTGCAGCGAGCGCTTCACCTTCTTAGACTTTATTGTTTCTCTGCCTGTTTCATTTACTGATTTCAGGTTTCACACAAAGCATGATCCAGAATGAACTCTTTCATTTGTAGTTTAATGTTTTAAGTATCTCAGTTTTATTTTTAACACAACTGTTAAGGTGCTTTAAGCTGTTTAAATAGACCTTTTTCACATTCCAAAGCATGAAGCATACGTTTTGATTGGATGGTGAAGTGACACCTGCCTGCAAAAATTGTAGGTAGCGGGGAATGTAAATTGAAAGAGCGAGGTGATGATGGCGAGTTGCAATGTCCATGGAAGGTTTTGGAAAATTGTGGACAATCAATGAACAAAATCCCTGAAAAGTGTGCTGCGGATCCAAGAGGATGTCATTGTGAAGCAACTGTTGAGGGGGGCCACTGTGTTAAAGAAGACGATCGCCGAAACAAGGACGTTGAAATCAGCGAGACCTTTCCCGTTTACTGGTGTTTACTGTTTAGGTATCATATTATCATGTATGTTTAGACACACATTCATGAATGGTTAACTTCACACACACACAAATGTGTGTTTTGACGACATTTAACTCACATGGTATTTCTTCACATCTGTCCAGCAGCTCTTTTGCTGTGGGAGGTTGTTCTCTCTTTTTGTCTGTTATGCATATCCAAGATGTAGAGTAGGAACATAATCCACAGAGTTTGGATCATTAATTTCTATGTCAAAAAAAAATTCTAGACACAGTTTTGCTACTTTTTGCTATAAGCTAGTGTGCTCTACTTTTAACAACAGATTTGATATTTCAGTTAGTATTTTTCTACTTTTAGCAATAATTTTACAACTTTTTAGTTAGTGCTTTGCAACTTTTAGGTCTTAGCTAATTTTCTGATTCTTTTAGCTTCAGTTAGTGTTCTGCTTTTTAGCTTTAACAACTCTGTTTTATATTTTTCACTAAAATTCCTAAACTTTAAGAGAAATGTAACTTTTTAAATGTCATGTTTAATCAGAACTATGCAGAAATCGAGTGATTTGTTTATGAAAATTCAACAATAAAAAACAACAACTTTTTCATCTTCAGCTGTAAAGCACGGGGGAGGGAGTGTAATGATTTGACATTGCCTCATCTTTACTGCTACTGTTCTGTATATAATGGACAAATAATTTGGGTTATTACTTTATATAATTAGGTCTTTAGTTTTATTTTTCACCTTATCTTGCCATCATTAAATTTTCTGTGTATTCCTCCATAGTTTTTCTCCTTTTCTTAATTCCCCTGTCATTAAGGTTTACCCTGAGGTTTAAGATCTGGGGCCGTTCCTCTCCAGCTGGTATGAGTTGCCGGAGGTGCCTGGTGATTCAGGGCTGACTGGATTCACACTCGAAAGCTAACAGTTCGTCTGTGTTGCGCATGAGGTGGCAGGACTCTCGGGCACAAGATGTGTCCCCTGGTGATCTGTCCTGATAGTCCTCCTCCTTTTAAATGTCATTCATGTCATTTTAATTCAGAAGGACGATGCGGAAATCCAAACAAAAATGGACAGACTGCGGTGGATGGTGACTCAGACGGAGAAACTCGGATTACTAATGAGAGCCTGCATGTGAGCGGAGAGGTGAAGGAACGAGTGCCTCTGAGTGTGTCTGAGAGTGTTTTACCTGCATTCTCTCTGCTCTACCGTGTTTAATACGTGACACTTGATCCATGACTGATGCTGCATTTGTTGGAGAGAAAAGACATTATGTGTTATTGATAGACAAGACATAATGTGCCAAATGCTCTAGCAAACACTTGAAATGAAATCATGTACCAACAACTCTTTTTATTCACAGTCCAGCTCTCAATGAATTCACTGGATGAAAAAAAAAAATAAAAGGTTTGTGTAGATTGTTCTAAACTCCTGTCAAGTTATTTCATGCATTATTTGTAGATAAAAACCTGTTTTCTCTTTGCCTCCTGATTGTATTTAATGATGTGTTTGGATCTCTCAAGTGCACATTAAAAACTAAACAGGTTATTTTCCTTCAAAATATTGAGCAGGGTTATTTTTATTTTTAAACCAAACAAAAAAAAAAAGGAAAAAAATGTGGGCAAATCATTCAAACAAAACGGGACAATCATTTTTGCCAGCAGGTGTTGTTTGCAGCCAGTTGCTTGAATGAAATTTCAGCCTTTTATTTTTCTTCAAACCACAAATATGAGTCATAAATCTATCAGAAATGCTTTAGTCTCCTTCTCGAGACATCACAGACCTGTGGTTTGTGAGCATGAGCTGGGAAAGTAGCTGTATTTGAGAATAAACCAGTTTTCTTTTTCCTAGATAAATCATTTGGTGCCTAAACACCTCACTGGTCTGTGTTAACCCTAAAAAGAATGAAGGGGAAAATATGTCTTCATAAGACTGAGAAGCAACTTAAATCAAGGTATCTGAAAGAACATAAAGACAAAAAACCAACAAACAATAACTTATGTAGTTCTTGGACGTTGCACCACCTCTCCAAATTTCAAAGTCATCCATATTACAGTTTGTCACAGCACCGACTAAAACACAACTTTGAATAAACACTGAATGGCCTCAGAATCATTTCCATTATGAAAAACATACCATCACCATAAAATCTTGACTAAAATCATTAATGCGTGCTGTTAAGTAAGTATTAAATTTGTTTGTCTTTTAAAAACAAGTCCAAAAAAACTTGAATGTCACACAAAAGCTAAGTGTGTTGTTTCAACTTTTACTGATATCTAAAACAGATTTAAGAAATGTGTGTTTGTTAGATTATTTCTTTATTGTAACAATGCGTTTGGGCAATAAATGGCGCCACATTTGTAAGGAACATGCATTTGTGAGATGAGCAGTAGAATGTGTGGGTCGTGCACATGAAAAACTTGCCAAATCTTCTCTGCCACACAGCTTATTTTGTTGCTGCTATTGACACTTGTTTTGAGCTTCTGGTCTCCCCAGGTGCTGCCAATCAGGTGCCCACTATAACAGGGTTCCTACAGCTTAAGGAAAGTTAAATTTAAGGCTTTTTTGAACCTCTGTAATGACACTTAAAATGAAATAGACCAACCTCACAATAAACACAAATGAAAAAAAACCTGACAATTTGACCCAAGTGTTTATTTTAACACAAAACAGCTAGTTGTGAAAAGCGACCTGTAAATTATTTAAGAAATGAGGGATTCAAAGATATTTATTTGTCATTCCCACAACACAAACATCAGGTGTTCATTAAAGGTAACAAAACTGGTTGCACAGGTGTTCAATGTAAACGATAATAATGATAAAATAAATAGTAATAATAGTGATAATAATGATAAATAGTACATATAACATTTATATAAATCAATGTTAACAAATATTTTAATATTTGAGACAAATTACAATGTTTTAACATTTTAAGACCCCTGAAAAATTTATTTAAAACTTTTTAAGGCTAATTAAGGTCTTATTTTTAGATTGATGAATTCAGTGCTTTTTAAGACTTTTTAAGGATTTGCAGGAAGCCTGTATAAGATTTATTATCAGTAAGCATTGTTACAACAAAGAAATCATTAACCAAACAGTAACTTACTGACTTTTCATGCTAAGTTTAGTTTACATCAACATTTATGTATAAATGATGCTTTTTATAATCAGATATATGGACCCCCATCAGAAAACAGAACCATATGTATCAGTGCACTAACCTTTCAACTGCAAACATCCACAGATATTAAGATCTTACTGCTTTTGAAACAAACAGCCAAAAACAGATTTTAAGATTTTTTTTTAATAACTCAACAGATTTAATAAGCAATAAAAAGCTACAACTCACTTCAGGTCCTAAATAAATAATAGTTGAATAAAAGTATAAAACTTTTTTTCTTGAAAGACTAAATCTGCTTCTGCTCTGAATTATCTGTCAAAATTATAATTGTATTTTCTCTGAGCCAACCAAAGAATCTTTAACATTCAATGTGCAAAAAAACCATTCTTTATATGTTTTCTGTAAGTCTTCAGTGAGAATTAAAATAATAAAATAGGAATGTGCAGTTTTAAATGTTGGTTTATTAAATGGCAGTTTCTGATAAGCAAAAGTGACAAATATTATTGTTAAATAAATACTCAGCTCCATCACTCTGTTAATGCAAGAAAAATCATTTTATTTGTGCAAATGTTGCTTCCATAATGATGAGATTATGCATTTCAAAAAGACTTTATGAAGCAGAACTTACAGAGCTGTGCCAAGGCAATCCATAATGTTTTCTTAACCCTTCAGTAAAGTTTGTGAATTTCCAAACATGAAGCTAAAAAGTTACATATGAGAGAAAAAATAAAAAGTTTAAACGCTTCTGGTCCTGAAAATGAGGCAGTCAGACCTCCTCGTGCGCTGGATCTCTGCAACCCAATTATTCCCTCTAATGAGAACATTTTCCCTCCTAAAATAAACTGGGAATATTTTTGCATTCATTTAAATTTTTTACACGAAGCTGTTTTTAAAAACCCACAAGTCTTGCAACGATATTCATGACGGTTGATGAACTCAGATTTAGATTACCATAAATGTCTAAAAATAGTTTGCTCCAACTCCATACCTGACCTCGATGTACTTGGATTTAATGGTTTAAATCTAAACGTTTCGCCTGTTTTAATTCTGCATGTTCAAGTGTTTGTCTCTGAATGTTTCTGATTCACATCAAAGAATAAATTCAGCTTTTGATTCTTGATTCTGTGCGGTTCAGTCAGGGTCTGCTCTGGCCTCACAGCATCACACGAGCCGTACTGAAGTGTGACAAATGGAGACACTGTCTCACTCGGCCTGCAGATTGTGGAAAAAAAAACTTTTCTTGCTACATTTATTCTTAATATTTAACATAATAAAAAGAAACTGGGACCTTTAATGGAAAATTTGGATGATATTTGTCACTGCCTGCTCTAATTTTGGGTGTGATGAAGCAAAAATAAAAGCTCATTTGAAAAAAAATCTATTTCCAAACTATTACATGTTGGATCAGCGTATTCAATGGAACATCACGGCCCCTAAAGGCCACTCACACTATGAATAAAACATTTTAAAATTCACTAAATGAACCTTCTTCTACTTTCATAATAATGTTCAAAATTTGGGTTATATAAGCAGTTCAAGCAACAACTCGATTAACAAAACATGAAGGCTGAATTAAATTCAGAGATTAGCGATGGTTACGCAGCTCTAACCCAGAAAGACGTCTCCATAGAAGCACTGACCCCCGGCCTTTTTGTCCCCGGACTCATCCACGTACTCGGGGAAGTGTGACCCCACGCAGACGTTCACCGCTTCTTTCACCTCCGCCGGCAGGGTCCGGCGCTTCTGAGCGTGCTCGGTCAGAGCCTCTTGATTGAGCTGTGGATACAGAGGCCAAACGGTGCAAGACCCTGAATAAACTTCTGCTTGAAAGGATTTCTGCACACAAGTTATGCCGGAGAGTTGGCTTGAATCCAGGATGGATTTTAATCAGGATTTTTTAACTGAATATGTCTCAATACCCTCCTTGTGTTAAAAATTGGAAGGAAGGAATGATGCAGAATTTGACAAACATTTTGCATTGCATTGACTCCGAAAGTTAATCTATTGTAAATTTACACCCAGTGATTACTTCCTACAGTTTTTATTAAAGTGCATCAAGTGGTTTATGAGATATTTTTCTCAGCAGACACACACACATTATGATCCATCTTTGTCTTTCAATGGCAGATGATAAACATTACCTCGCATTATGTTATCCTCATTATTAAGCTCATGTTTTGTTTTTTATCCTCACTTGAATTCCTCCCACAGCTTCTCACTACATCAAATATTGTACTTGGAAGCTAATACTATTATTGAGCCATCCATCCATCTGGCATTAGCACGTCAGCGTTGAAACTGTTTCACACCTCTTTTCTTAACACTAACTGCCAAGATTTCTGCAACTCAAAGGAGAGTGTTGTAATTATAAAAATATATATAAATAAATATTTGAAACTCTGACATCATTTCCAGCTGTGGGAGCTCGGAGTGCTGTTTCCTGGATGTGTCACTCTGCAGGATTACGCAGAACATGGTAAACACACAGATGGCCACAGAGTTCAGCATCCGTTTGAAAACTTGGGATGTGTTTTAGAAAAATCTGAAACAGATCTGTAAGGCCAAGCATTCCTTGAAGGAATCATTATCACCCGTCTAAGGTTGAGTAGTTGTGGCAGCCTTCTTGAACTGGGTTAAATTATTGGGTTAATGAGTTTTAGAGCTACGGCCAATATTTAATTTCTGAGAGATTCACTAAAATCCATTGGTGGGCACAGCTAACCACAAACCAGCTAACACTAACAGTTAATTGCTAACCACTAAGACGACTGTCACTCAGTCTGCATAACATGTCTGTGTTCTTCCAGCTGAAGACTGGTGACACAAACCTACTGATCTTAACTTGTTAGATAGCTTAAAGTTGGCAAATCCTAATTTAGCAGAAGCTAATTGGTTCGGTAAATGTTTTTAAGGTTTGTGAAAAAGCTAATCGACTAAATAATCATTCAATGATTATTTCCTGTAAGTTTGACTAAACTTTGCCAAATGGTTGAGGATATATTTTGCTAACAGATAGACACATGTATAAAAGTCACTTTACACAAAGACAAAGGTTATGAGTCAAGATCAATCAAATTTAGATTATTAGTAAACAAGGGGAGACCGAGGACAGTTGCAACACTTCATTTGGCTTTTACACAGAGATGAGTTGGATAAGACAAACCAATTTTTATACAATAAACTTATATCTGTTAATAGTGAACTAGTGAATGACTGTTCCTGATTTCGCCCCATCACTTCTGTTGAAAACATAAATTGTGAAAGGCAACGAGACACATCGATCGTACCTGATTAGTTAGGACCTTGATGTCCTCCAGAGTGGCAGCTTGTTTCTTCATCAGAGCCTCTTGTTGTGGACTGTAGTCAGACTGTAACACAGTAAAGTACAAAACATCTCACTTCTCAGAAACATTATCGACCTGTGGTTTCCAGTCTGCGTGGACATGTTTGTGCATGTGAGGCATACAGACTGCTAGTTTGCCTCTAAGTAGTCTGTCTCATGTTTCTCCCTGCGAGCTGATGCTGATGCACCCGTGGGATGCAACCTGAGCGCCAGGATCGATGCGGTTAAGTCGCAGGTTTTGTCTTCGGTGAGATTTGTGCACTCAAACGCTCGATACCAAGCCGCTGCTGATTAAACAAGTGGTTGTGTTACATAAAGACGTGGTAATTAATGGATAAATGCTGATTAGGTTGATTAACTTGAACTGGAGCGTGACCCAAAAGCGAGGACGGGTCAGGGAGGTTTTCTGCCACCCAGATGGAGTTGATTGTGGAAAAGCGCAGTGATATGGCACCAGTCATTAACACATCAGATACATCGGGTCTGAATCCTAATGAGCTGACAGAGAAACAAGAGCCGAGCTCGGTGAGTCATCGTCGACCACACGTAGATTAACTTGTTCTCAGAAAACAGATTCTGAGTAACGGGTGAGCCTGGCCCGTGGTGAGGAGCTGCTGCACTTTATTTACTGGATTAAACTCGTGTATCGGGGGCTTATTGTCGGTAAAAGAAAAATAAAGTTAGTGCAGTTTTATACGTGTGGGTGTACTTACAATTAATCGGTGTGTGTGTGTGTTCCTGAAAGCAACATGTGGGTGTTCTGTATGTAAATGTGTTTATTCTAACAGGCCTAAAGTCATATTTTTTATATATATATTCAAACCTGTAAACACTTTGTTGGCATTGTCACATCTGGTGCTAACACAAAATTTTGTTTATTATAAATAAATATGGTAAAGTAACACAGAGATTCTCAAACTGGGGTCCCAGGACCCCCAGGGGTCCACAAGCCCCATATTGGGGATCCTCAAAAAATTTCAATAAATTGTTAATTTGAATTTTATAAAGAATATGGACTAAATGAACTAAAACAAACATATTAAACCAAACAAAAAACATTATTCCCATAGTTTTTAGGGGTTAAAATTACTTCTAAAACAGCATCTGGTTTATGAGGGGGTCCCTGGAAATTTTTCAAACTTGTAAGGGGTCCCCCGACACAAAAGGTTTGAGAACGACTGAACAAACGGTTGTTGTTATCATTATACTACTTATAGCTACTACCTTGCTACTTTTAGCTTTTACCTCATTTATAGTAAATATTGCTGTTTGTTACCATTCTATTACTTTAAACTATTTGCTCCCATTTTGTTACTTTTAGCTACTATTTGGCTCTTTTAAGTTTTCAGCTAGTTTTGCTATTTTAGCTACAATCATGCTATTTAGATTTTAGCTACTATTATACTACTTTTAGCTTAAGTCACTCTTTTAGCTATTTAGCTTTTAGTTTCCCTTTTGCTCTTTTAGCTTTAAGCTACCATTCTGCTTCTATTATTTTTTAGCCACAGCTTTTCTAATTGTAGCTTTAGCCAGAGATTTAGTTGATTTTAGCTTTTAACTGTGGTTTTGACCATTTTTGCTTCAACCTACGGTTTAGACATTTTAAACCTTTAGATATTGTTTTGCTCTTTTTAGTTTTTAGCTACAGTTTTGCTATTTTAGTTATATCACTATTTTAGATATTAGTTACGTTTACGGAGTTACAAAAATTCGGAGGTGCACGACTACGCACTGGCACACTTATCACCAAATATTAAGATTCAGTTTGAAAGGGGGAAAAGATTAGATGTTATGCTGTTTGGTCTTTGATTAGTATTTAGCTAAAGTAAAAAACTTTATCACCTGAGCAGTGTGAGCTATTTGGAGAACTGATTTAATTCTTTACAAATAAATATGCAACAACAGGTGATCCTTATGTTGGGCCTAGTCTTGCTGTGTGTTTCCAAGGTTTCAAATGACGACTTCGTGCATAAATATTCAAATCAGGTTGTAATTAAAATGTGTTTTCCACTTACAGCACTGTCAGACTGACTCCTCTCATCCAGAACCTCGGTGCTCATGGCCCTTTTCAGCCTAAATAAAAACATTTCAGAATTAGACCACATGAAATTGAAAGTTTTGTTCAAATTATTGAAACCAGATTTATATTCTCACATTTTATTTTCACTCTACTTGGTGAGGACATTAAAACTGAAAAGAAACTTAATACTTCATCAGATGTGAACTTACTTTGACTTCTCTGAGATGGAACATTTGAGGAGTGCTTTTCTCTTTTCTTTAGTTTCACTACAATAATAATACAAAAAAAGAAAACAGCAGCAAGTGAGGAGGGATGTAAAATGTGAAAAATAAAAAGCAGCCATCCAAACAACCTTTTTCCTTTAATCAAGAGTTGTGGGGCTGAATGTTTATGTTGTGACCTTATCAGAGCTGCCATCGCCTGCTTCCCTGCTGGTGTTTAAACACCTGTTGGATATTGGCTGTCCTGAGATAACCATCTGCCCACTGGGGACTTTAAACAACACACACACACACACTCACACACACACACAGGGAACACAATAGGCCAGCCAAGGACACTGGAAGACCCGTCTGTGAGGTGATTCATTCATTATTTGAGGCATTCTCTTTGCAAAATGTCAAGTTTTTCACCTCAGATGACACAAAGATGAGTGCCACACTAAAGCTTTGGGGCACAGATTGGATGAACTCAGCAAAGGCTTTTTTCAGTGTGTGTGTTTGTGTGTGTGTGTGTGGGTGGGTGGCTGGGAGTTGTGTTTAAAATGTGTTTCCTGGACACTCTAACCTGTCCAGGGTCTTCAGTTCGATGGTGTGTCTCTCCATGGCCATTTCCAACAGTTTGGCAAGTCTCTGTTAAAACAGAATAATGAAACAGACTAAATAGTTTTAAAAAGAAATTATCTTTATAAATGCTCGACGTCTATAGAAACACCTAACACTCTAGAAATGTTTATCACCCATCACCTTCTACTCAAGAGCTTTAAAATGATTTTGAGCCTTGAAAATAACTTTATGCACATTTTGATACATTATTTCGAGCTCAGAGCGCGTGCTGAGGATGACTCAGCTATTACTAGAGCTGGGTATTGTTAACAACCTCACAGTTTGTTTGGATTTTGGGTATCTGGACTCTGAACACCGGCCAAACATCCTAAGTTAGTTTTATATTTTAGGTTTGTTTGTTTTTTAAATCTTGCCAAATCCTACCTCATTATGCATATATACCGTACAAGTCTATAAAATACAGTGTCAGCCCAGGCATGTTCAATTTTGTTGCACAAGTTTGTGCATTACAATAAAAACTATATTGTGCAAACATAAAACATGACAAATCAGTTCAGAGGATTTTCTGAATCAAATAAAAAAGTAAGAAATACAATGCATTGAAGAATTGATTTTTTTACCCATCCCTGGCTACTACTACATCAAATTTTACTTCAATGTCTAGTTATAGCCATGTTAGTGAAGGCTAAGGTCAAATAGACGTGGTGTCCATCCTGAATTGTAAAAGTTAATTATCTAACAATTACGTCTTTGCAAACTTCATTAAAATTTGTTCAGTGTATCTTTAGAAAACACACAAACAAGACCAGGATAAAAATATTACTATTGAATTTTGCCTTTCGGGAGTGTACAATAATCATGTAAATAAAGAGTAAAAGTACTTAAAATGTACTTGTCCGAGCCTCTTTAGCCATCCACAGACTCTGAGCTTGCTTTTTTTTAAATTCCTTTATTTAAAACAGGGACAATGTGCAAATAAAACATTAAAAAGATGCTTTGCACCAGATTTAGCATAAGCTAATTTCCATCTGTTCCATCTTTTAAAAGAAACTCTCCTTTCAGGTGATCACACAAACACAACAAAAATTAATAAAATTAGCAACTGCAGGAGAACGGCGACTCCAGCCTTAGTCATGGAAATAAATGCTATTTCTGGATAAGTCATTAAATAGAAGGAAGACGGCCAAGAGCTGAGTGTTGAGAAAAGGGGTTACATTAAAATGATGATGCCATTTTCTTTTTCAGCTCCTATTTTTAGGAATCTCTGTGTAAAAATAGAACATTTAAAATATTAATCTGAATGAACAAACCTCACTCAGTGTAAAGGATTTTTACTTTTTGACCTATGTAAAAATGTTGTATTGTTTCTTTTATTCTGAAACCTCTTATTCTGAAA
>JARVGW010000336.1:8849607-8864637 GCA_031762495.1 Anablepsoides rubrolineatus
TTCTGTCTCTGTGTCTTTCACGATGGGTCACCGGTGGTTGCTTGTTTTATTTTGTAAACAGGAAAAAAGATCCATCACTCAGCTTATCATCACATTATAAAACAGGCCTCCACTTACTGTCAGGGAGGAGAAAAGAAGCAGAGAATGAAATAATTCTACCATACAATACAAAATGTATTAGGGAGGGTTTGAAAAGGGTTTAGTCTCAAAAGTTTAAAATAAAATGTTCCAAATTAGCCTGAGCATGAAACCTTATGAAATTGCAACAAATTTAACTCGCATAAGATGAGTTATGTATTCCTTCAAGAAACGTTTGGCCTTCAGTAAACCCTAGTCTGGATTATTTTTACCTCCGTCGCACACTGTTCTTTCTTCTTCTTCAGCTGCTCACTCTGTTCTGACCACAGAGCCTGCAGCTCCTTCTGCATTTTGTCCTTCTGCTCCTGCACCCGCTCTTTTTGCACACTGTTATCAGCAGTGTTGTCTCCTCCCCTGCACGGTGAAGCATATATATATTTTTTAAATGTAAGTGTTTATAAACTATAAGACATTATACACTGTTAAACGACTGTGCATCAGAAGCACCACAGGCAAAACTCATTTAGTTGCTTCCTGGATTGTTCTGCTTCGAAACGCATTAGCTGCAGAATACTTTATGTGAAACAAACAATGTAGCTAATAACCCAGACCAAAAACAACATTAATTTAGTGGGTTGTCATTAATAAGGTGCAAAACTCAATGTTTCAGGTAAGATGATTAGACATAAACAAGTGGACAGATGGGACTCTAAACATCCTTTTTCCTCCAACATGATCAAAAGCTCTTTTGTCAAACAGCCTGCTGTATTTCAGCAAGGAGTAAAATGAATACACATACTCTTTTTTCTTCAGCGAGGCCTTCTTCTTAATAGCCTTGAAGCTGTCAGAGTGCTTCTGGATGAGATCTTCTGTTTTTTTCTGATACTTCTTTTCAGCTTCTTTCAGCTCTTTCTCCTGCCGTTTGATGACCTTCAGATAGTTTTTGTGTTGTGTCAGTTCTTCGGTTGTCACCGTGGAAGGCTCTGTGGCACGAAAAATAAAATAAAAAATAGAAGTCTGCTTTTGGGAAGCTTCTAATTTGCAACAAAAGAATCTAATCAACAAAAATATTTGCTGTATTGTTGCTGTTTGCAAGGTTTAAACCAACAGAGAAGAAAATGTGATGAATGCAGAATTAGATGCACTTCAGGGTTACCTTCACCAGAGGTTTGGGACTGAGGTAGGTCAATGGCTGGACTGGGCAAGAGCACAACAGCTGCTTTTTCAGGGGTGGGGTCTTCAGAAACAGGTGCTTCAGCAGCTTCTGAGGATTCCTGATTCTCCACAGCAGGCTCTGGGTTTGCACCAGGATCTTCTTTGTCTTTGGTTTCAGGAGCCACCTCTGGCTCTGGGGCTGCTTCTTCTTTCTCAGCATTGAGTTCCCCAGATGTGGCGTTTTCTGCAGCTGGTTCAGCATCTGAAGTATTAAGAGGTGGTTCAGGTGGTGGAGGAACCTCTTCTTTAGCTTCTTCTGTGCTCATTTCAGGAGAGGGCTGGGATAAATCGTCAGCATTTTCTTTACTAGGTGGAAGTTCGGAAGCTGCATTTTCTGAAGGAGACAAGTTTAGTTATTTAAACCAAAAATAAAAATATGATTTCTGTTACAAGTTTTTTGTTTATACCTTCAGTGGCGGCTTCATTGTCTTTGACTGTTTCTGACTGAGTTTGGACCACAAGAGGTAATTCATAAGGAGAAACGTAGTCGGAAGAAGACTGCAGGGGTTAGAAAACAGGACATGACAAAGGCAATCATCTTCCAGGAACTTAATAAGTGCAGTTAGGTTTTCCTAGTAACTCTAGGAACATCATTTTACCTCTTTAGGGGTCTTTGAGGGTTTGTCTGAACCCTTTGTAGGATTAAATAAGGCATCTGTGAAATCTGAGGAAGAATCACAGACTTTAGTAGGAAACAATACTGCAACGATTCATGCAATACAAATAAAGATACCATGAAATCCAACATAAAACATGATGATATAATACAATATGATTTGATAAAATTTGGCACAGTAAAATAAAGTAGGACATGATGCAATACAATACAGCACAATACTATCCAGTACAATAAGATATGATTTTGATGCATTATATATAGTAAAATACAATGCAACGCAATAAGATGTAGCGCGATATGTAAGATGTAGTACGATATGGTACAATGATATATGGCACACTATATGGTACAATATGATATGATGTATTAAATATGGTAAAATACGATACAATGTGATATGATACGATGAATGGTATGGTACAATTTGGTACAATACGATAAAAAACAGTACAATACTATATAGCACAATATGTTATTATTTGATATATTAAATATAGTAAAATACAATACAATGCAATATAAAGTAGTATGGTACGATACGATATGATGTGATACAATACTGTACGGTATGGTATAGTATGATGTGATGCAGTAACATACAGCACAATACTATCCAGTACAATGCAATACGATGTAGTATGATATGGTACGATGCAATATGGTGTTGTATGATATGATGCAATATGGTACAGAACAATATGCTGTAATACTTTATGGTATGGTTCAGTACATTGTGATGCAATACCATACGCCACAATACTATTCAACACTATTCAGTACAATACAATACAATGTATTATGGTATCGTATAATATTGAAGAAATTTATTGAGGTTGTTTACTGATTTTTAAAAGCACCACACACTCTGTAGTTTTTTTCTTAGGTGAAACATGATATAGTGTTTTAAACTATTGTGTGATTATTTCTGTGATTAAATTGATGTTTTTATGTACAGACTGGTCTGGATGGCTGGACGATATGGCCACCCAGAGCAGGAAGTAGCTACATGCCTGAACACATATTCAACACATAGTTACTGAATGTAAAAGAAACACTAGCTGAAAAAGAAATGATGTCAAGAGAATTTGACCCCGGAGCAGGACAGTTTAAATATAGTAAAATACAGTACAATGTGATACAATATAATATGATACTGTCTGAAACAATGCGATGCACATTAAAGTACAATACACTATGATGTAATACGATGCAGTGCAGTATAGTACAGTATAATACATATTATTGTCCGATGGGGAATATTTGATTTGGACTTTACCCAAACTAAAAATCAAATGCTGCTGAGCTTCAAACATCCACATATTTATCAGACTTGTGCCTGACTGTCATCAGTAACACTGATGGAAAGCAATTATTATCCTATGAGTGAACACAGAGTGAAAAGCTAAGCACCTGCGAAGGCAGCGGGGATGTAGTCCTTGACCTCGATGTAGACAAAGAGAGCAGGCAGAGTGAGAGGCATGTTACTCTCACTGCGCAGGCAGATGTGATGAAAGCCTGCAGGACCAAAATAAAAAACCTCGGTGATTTTAAAAACCAGCACAGCTCGTGAAACAAAAGCTAACTAAAAAAATAGCAAACTATTGGAGGCTATGAACAAGTCATGTGGAGGAGGTGAAATGCTTTGTTCTCTGGCCTGACTGGATGGCGTCCAAGGGGATAATTCTGTGCCCCACAAATTTCCCGTTTTCCTCATGAACTACAATTCTCAGAGCGGCCATTTCTGGGAGCAGGATCTGCCAAATTAAAAAAAAAAGTGTCTATTAGGACTGAAATCAGCAGCACATCAAAACATAAACACTCATGTTCATGTGATTATTAAGGTCTGTCCAGAGCTTTTAACGCCCACCTTCTCAAAAACAAAAGGCTCCTCATTCCACACAGGATTAATGGCATTGGGCGTTGTGGACCACTTGGTGCGGTATTTCTTCTTGGGATCTCCTGGCAGTCCGATCACCTCCACCTCAACCCCGGTTTTCACGCACTTGTCAGAAAGAAACTGTCCTGAATAGATCTGTTTGAGACAACGAGGCTTGATGGTTAATGGCGCTGATGAGTGCTGCTGCGTCTGCATGCAGATGAAACGATGGATGTAAATAGAGCTCAGGTTCTCTATCATGCAGAGTCCAATTAAATACCAGGAATCGTGTTTTCAGCCCCAGCAGGAAGCTTTTATTATGATGGACTCTGCGTATAAACACATCTAAAAAAAACACACACATATATCTAGGCTGTTAAAGCTAATTTAGTCCTTAAATTAGAACTTTGTTTTACTTTCAGTGAAATACTACAAATACTTTAGCCTTTAAACTTGATGATTTTTTTTTACCTGGAATTGTGTAATGGACTTGTCCTCAGAATATAAACTTATTTTTATCACTCTCAGCTGAAAGGCAGAGGCAGATGATGATGGGTTTTCTTTCCAGAATCTGTGCGTATATTCATTTCTCTGTCTGTTACCAAAATATCTTTTGAGTCACTAGGCGAATTTTATTGAAACTAGCAGAAAGTAATCATTGTGTGTACCTCTATAAACTCAAACCAATATGTCTACTATAAACAACTGGCTCAAAAATGGTTCTAATTCAATCAAATTTACAGCTTTTGTTTTAAACTTTGGTGTGGTAGCTGAGAGTGATGACCGGAGCGAGATGTTTAAAATTAAAGTACCTAAAAGTTGTACTCAAGTAAAGAGGCAGACATTATAAGAGTTTTTCTTCTTTCTGCTGCCTTTCATTTTATTTGTGATTTGTATTTTTTTATTGTACATAGAATTTATTTTGTTTTTAAAAAAAATAATTAAACTTAAGTATAAGTAAAAGTAAAAATACTTTTTTTTTACTCAAACAAAAGTAAAAATTAGCTGTCCAAAAAATTACTCAAGTAAGAGTAAAATAGTATTTTGTAAAAAGACTACATGAGTATTGAGTTAGTGATTATAACTTCTGATTTAATATTTAATAATGTTGTCATCAGACATATAGAGTTATGTGCAAGTTTGGGTGTTCCATCCATCCATTATCTTCCGCTTTATCCGAAGCCGGGTCGCGGGGGCAGGGAAGCCCAGACCTCTCTTTCCCCAGCCACGACTACAAAGTCAATCATTGATCTGCGACTTAGGGTGTCCTGGTGCTACGTGCACTTATGGACACCCTTATGTTCGAACATGGTGTTTGTGATGGACAAACTGTGACTAGCACAGAAGTCCAACAACAGAAGACCACTCGGGTTCAGATCGGATAAGCCGTTCCTCCCAATCACGCCTCTCCAAGTCACACTGTCATTACCCACGTGGGCATTGAAGTCCCCCAGCAGAACAAAGGAATCCCCAGTTGGAGCACCTTCCAGCTAAGGACTCCAAGAAGGCTGGGTACTCTGAACAATCATTTGGTGCATAAGCACAAATGACCATCAGACCCCATCCCCCCACCACCCGAAGGCGCAGGGAAGCTACCCTCTTATCTACCGGGGTAAACTCCAACACACAGGCACCAAGTCGGGGGGCCAAAAGTAGACCCACACCAGCTCTGCGCCTCTCACCATGAGGAACTCCAGAGTAGAATAAAGTCCAGCCCCTCTCAAGGAGATCGGTTCCAGAGCCCATGCTGTGCATTGAGGTGAGTCCATCTATGTCTAGCAGGTACCTCTCAACCTCACGCACAAGCTCAGGGTCCTTCCCCACCAGAGAGGTGACGTTCCATGTCCCAAGAGCCAGTTTTGGTAGGCCAGGGTCAGAGCGCCTTTGGCTACTGCCCATGACATCATGCACCCGACTCGTACGGGCCCTCCTGCAGGTGGTGGGCCCACAGGAAGTTTGGGTGTTTATGAAACTTAAAATAAATTAAAAGAAAATTAATACAAATTAATAGCATAATTAAAAAATAATAAATTCCAGCAGAAAAACCCTTTTCTAAGTGTAAATTATAGAAGGAATATAGAATAGAATATATATTTATATAATTTAGAACAATAAAGCTTGTGTCTCAACATAAACTGTAGGTGTGTCTCTGGTGCATTTCTGGTTAAAACATGTTTGTTCTTCATTCAGTGAAGTTACTTACAGTGGGATCAGTACTCAGAAATTGTTTTTAAGAGTAGCAATACTTCATATTATGTTGAGTTTTACTCAATTAAAGTACAAAGTATGATGTGTTCAAACTACTCCTAAAAGTACATCTTTTCCAGAAACTTACACAAATAAGTGTAACTACTAAAACAGTAATGACTACCCACCACTGTTATTCATTGTTGGGACTAAAATGCGCCATGAAAGGTGGCAGGTGATGTGCATTCATTTATGAAACTTTCATTTTATTTAGTTTGAGCAGAAAATGGAATTATGCCGATCACAAAGTAAAATACAACACCAAAGGTTTGAACCTGCCTTTATAGTCAGCGTGCTCGCCACAACCGTGTCAATCCTGTCACAGAACGGGTCGAATCTCTTGTCGTTGCGACGCATGACATCGTGTTTGAGGAGGTAACCCGTTCTGCCGTTGAACTCAAACAGAGCCATGTTCAGCTGCATGGGGAAGTCTGGGAGGAAAAACACACACAGACACAGACGGATCATTCGTGCCACCTGTCTGCAGACTACAGGAGCAGCAGGGAGGCAGATGTGCAGCAGAGGCCTCAGCAGCACAGAGAGGTGCAGCACTGACCTCATGTGGTGAGAGGAAAGAAACTCAAGTCCCAGATCTAAATCATTTCTATGAGTGGTTGAGAGTTGGTCAATTCTATGTGTAAACTTGGTTAAATATTCAACTCAGGCCTTTCTCAAAATCAGTGTTTATGAGACAAATGACTCTAAAATCTTTAATTTATGAATAAACCCATCACATCCCACATCCCACCCATCACTCCCACTAAGCTGGAGAAACATATGAATGCATTGCACCAATTATAGATATGGATATAGAAACTCAAATATAAAGCTGGAGTAAGTAATGCTCTTTTTTTTTGATTGCCTACTTCTATAAAATAAAAGTTACTTTCTCTACAGTAAGAAAAGAAAATTGCAATAAATGAAAATCACAATAAATCTTGATATTCCTTCATGTTTTGAAAGAAGGTGGAGATATTTCAGAGTGATGTTGCATCATATTTTTAGTTGTACCCATCGTCTGATAGTTGAGAGCCACCATTTGGCAGCCGACATTCCAGAAAGGCTGAGGGCTGTAGTTGGAGGAGTCCATTCTTGTTCCTTTTGGATAAATCCTGCTCATTTGTCTCTTATTGTATCTTGAAAAGGTGGATTAAGGAAGAATGCCAAATTATTATTATTATTTTACACATAACAGATTTAAACAACACATAGTTCCACAGACAAAATATAGTTATTTTTAACTTCACAAGTTAAGGATACTCGACAAATTCAACGGCAGTCTTTGCGATCATGGCCTCCCCTTTGGTCTCCACAAAAGATGAGATAGCGTAACTTTTGTTTTTCCCTAAAGAAGAAGAAAACGAGAGGATATTTATATCTCACACTGATTTGTTTAAAGAATGAATTATATAAAAAATGAGTTTAGTTTATGGTACTTTTGGAGTTTTCAAATGAGATGAATTTGTTGGGCTGGATGTAGTTCACTATAGATGACATAGCCTCGTACGCCGTTACTTCCTGTCCAGCTGTGCCCTGTGAGGGATTGACAGGAAGTCAGCTGATCTTTAGATTATTTTTGCTGCAAAACAAATAAAAAATAATAATTTTACCTCATCTGATGTCTTCATTTTCTCCTCATCCTGTTCTTCTGTATCTTCTTGCTCCTCTGTGTCCTCCACAGCTGCTTCTCCTTCAGCTGAAACATAAAAACAACGTTCGTTCTTCGACTGGCTGTCTTAAACCTGCGGCCTCGGGGTTTCAAGCCTCTGACCACAGAGCTACCAGCCCCATGTGAAAGCTGAATCTGTCGTGCACACCTGGGTTTTCCTGAGTGCCAGCAGCTGGGTTGGTGTCGTCCTGAGGAGAGGAGTTCGGGTCCTGGGGTGTTTCAGCTGCTGCGGTCTGATCGGTCACTGCAGGGCTGGGTTTCTTGGTCTGGGCTTGCTTTTCATGACCCTTTTTGTTTTTTATGAGGATCTTGCCCATGAGCTCCGAGGGGCTGGGGATCTGTTGGCCCGGTTTCAGCTAGAAGTGATCAAATAAGTGAGTTAACTAGAACGAAACAGCACATTTAAGTGCTTTGCATTTATTGCCGTCTTAATAACATGATCAGATTGCAAAAAACCACTATATTCTCAGTGCTAGATGCTAACAAAACATATCAAATAGTAATTTGTCTAATACATTTTAGGCATAAAAGCCTAAAATACATTTATTATTACGTTATAATATAGGAGGGACTCACAGGGTATTTCTCCAAAGGTTCTGTTAGTAGAGCATCACCAAAGAAGGTTTTGCAGTACTCGGCCATCTTCTCCTGCTGTTTCACCCTGAAACAAAAGGTCGTATTTTGTTTTTTATATAGTTTCATTTAGGATGATGGCTCTATTGGAACAATAAAGGTTCAGATCTTACGAGTCAACGTGGTTCTCGAACGAGAGAATGACGGGGTACTTTGAGGTCTTGAATGCACTTTCTGCGATGGCCTCTATCACGTCCTGTCAAACATCACAAAACAGGCTTTTTTAGTCTTTTAAATTTACCTTTATGAAACCATAAATAAAAGTTTGACTGGAAACAGTATTGCAACAGAGAACGTAAAGATAGAAAATTAGACAAAAGCTGAATATTGTGTCAAACTGCAGTATCTGCGGTTGCCTCTGTTCTGAGGACATCAAAGCTGCAGGAAACAGAACGGTGCAGCTTTGTTTGGGCTCATGGGACCGTGGAGCCGCAGCTGTCCTTTAATGGAAGTGTTGAGTGTGAGGAGGAGGACGCCGGACTGTTTTTTGTGTGTTACTCTGCACTTTGAATCATCCTTGTAATTTTGTTTTCTTTGTTTTTGCTCGACTAAATGGTTACTGACGTTACTTTGGAGATAAATTCTGGTTTGACACCCTTTATACGGAGCATCTTCTGAGGTGTTTGTATTTATTGCATAGATTTCAGGAAGGTTCTGAGAATATTAAGCACTGAGCAGCGTCTGAGACGACCTTGTAAAGGATCTCGGTGGTCATGGTGAAACCATGGGTGATTATGGGCTCTTCATCTGGAGGTTTTCCCTTCCAGCAGTCCAGCTCCAGACACCGACAGCCGGACAGCAGACACTGACGATACATCTCTGGAGAGGACACCCCCGAGAACTGACCAGCTGCACAGAGGAACAAATTTAAATATTACGATTTCTACTGTCGTACTTTTAAACTCCAGATTTCAACCCTGAAACTTCAGCAGAAGCAGAATGATTTAAGCTGTAAGTCAGACCTGTTAGGTATGTGTTGTGAGAGGACTTGATGAAGTAGTGCGGTATAGGCTGGGTCATGTCCTGACATTTGGCCAGCTTGTCCTGCATGACAACCGACGTCTCAGGACCCATCAGGAAGAACAAAAGACCTTCTGGAGAGATCAGACCTGCAGGTGCAATAAAAAACACCATGAATCACTGAAAACAAAAAGTATATAAGAACATAATTGAAGCTTTGAGTCAGCCCCTCTGGGTTTTACCTCGGTTGGCATTGTTAGATGTGGGTTCATACTTGTCAATCAGGGCCTTGATCTGGTCTTGTCGAAGACGGGGAAACAGCTCCTCGTTGAGTCGGGAGTCCCTCTGCTTTTCATTGAGGAACTTGGTGAAGTTATCCTTTGTCATGGTGGGTTTGGTGGAGCTGGAGTGAACGGTGAGGCAGGAGAATCACATCAGTGACCATTACCTGCTACCTGAGTGTAAATATACTGAAGCATACTGTGTGTGATAAACAGGCCTAAATCTGAACCCTGAGACTGACGAAGAACATGAAATTGAATTGTTAAAGCTAAAAAGAGTAGAACACTATAGCTAAAGGGAGCAAAATGCTGGCTAAAAGTTAAACATAGCACAACAGCTAAAAGCTAAAGGTGGCAAATCACTAACTTAAAGCAGAGAAATGTTAACTAAATGCTAAAAGCAGCAGAAATGTGGCTAAAAACTAAAAGTCACAAAAAGATTACTACAATTCATAACATGGTAGAAACAATTGTAGCTAAAACCAAAGTATAGAAAATATAGCTAAAAGTAGCTAAAGGCTGGTTAAAAGCTAAAAGAAAGGGACCAGTAGCTAAAGTCTAAACTTAGCAATGGGCTGGCTAAAAGCTGAAACTAGTGAAAGGCTAGCTAAAAGAGCAGACAAATTTAAAATGTAATGTAATAATGTGTAAGAGACAAAAATACAGCAAGTATATGAATCAAGCTCAAAGTTTATGAAGGAACTGAAAAAAAAACTGTGCATTTTTAGAGCAGAGTTAGTAAGGTTAAATATTTGGAAAAGTAGAAAAAACAAAAGCAATAGCACCCATCTCCTAAATGAGACAAATGTTTTTTATATAAGAACAGCTAAAGTAGCACAAAGTATGTTTAGGTGGTTGGACTATAAAAAATGTATGAAAAACCATTCAAAAGAAGGCAAAAACCAATATTGTGAAGGCCGAATCAGCATTTACAAAGAACTTTTAATTCTCTCTTGAAATATGTTTGGAACAAGAATGTCAACTTACTAAGTAGTAAAGATCTCGTAGATCTCTGGTCGAGGACAGAAGTTTGTCAGGAAGGTCCTGAAGGCCGTCTCAGTGAACACATCAGGCTTGATGCTCTCGTACTGAAACATCAAATGTTGACATTTTTGTCAAATATCAACTGATTTCTGTTAAATCACAACTAAGTTTTGTTAAAGTATAATTACTTCTCATGGTCTTATTTAAACCATAAGAAACACAGGAGGAGATTAAAGGAGCAGCTGACAGGAGTAAAGCTACATTTTGACGAGCATTTTTAACAAACAGGAGTTTTCAGTGCTGACCTTTCCTTTGGGGAGGTGTGCTGCTGCCAAGGCACTTTCCACTCTCTTCTTGTCAGAAGGAAACATCTTGTAAATGCTGAAAAGGCACAAGCTTTACACTTAGACCAAAATGTTGAAATCTTCTACATTGTACAGAGTAATTCGTTACGTAACCTACTTCTTTACTGGAATTTTGCCATCCTTGTTGGTCTGAAGAGAAATGCGGACGTATCTGAGGTTGAAAGCACAGTAATTTCATCACACCTCTGTTTTATACAGTTTGTGGTGAATTACCTTCACTCGAATTCTGCGCTGATTCCACAAGTCTCACTTACATTTTCTCCAGGAAAACCTGTCTGCACGAATTGTTTCTTGCAGCGTTGTATGCAATTGTAAGAATGTCGTCTGCCCAGTTCTTTGCAAAGACAAACAAACAAGAAAACTGTTTCAAATAAATTAAAACAGGAGCTGAACACTTAAAGCATTCAGATTAAAAATAAAAAACTACACAAAGTCACCACTAGAGGGCGGAAGCATGTGAAAAATTTCAGGAAATGGTAGGAGTAAGAGGTGCTTTTGAACAAAGAACAACTATAATTTTATTAAGTCTGATTAAATTTGGATGCTGGAGCCATAAAGTCTAATAAAACGAAAAGGGAGGCAGAGGGAGCCTTATTGGCCTTTATTGGAGTGGGAGCAAAGGATTATTGCATGATGTCTGATGGTCTGTGATTGTGTTTGAACAAACAGTGACAGACAGAGTGTAAAACAGTTAAATAAAATCAACAGGAACACAGAGAATGGTGCTCTTAGATAGAGTTGTTTTATTATTACCTGCGTCACTTTCTCTTTTGAGGCAAAGAAGTTATAATAGGTCAGATTAACCATGTCTGGACCGGAGACAATGGTCAGTGTTTTGGCAAGATGGTTGCTATCTGGGAAATCCAGGTTGAAAACATTGCGAACTTTTGGATGCTGTAAAAAAAAAAGGCAATTGTGCAAAAACATATTTTATATTCTATTTATTTGGTTCAGTTTTCTGAGACCGCAGGGTGTGTTTTCTGTACAGATTGAAAATTGTTTTACTTATTCAGGCAAATATGGTGACCAGAACATGCAAACATATGAACAAACCAGTCTGAGATTCACACACACACACACACACAAACGTACTATACTTCCTCTATAATACAGTCTTCGGTCACTTCTATTCTACTCGCAGTGATGCAGAGCTGACGTCAGCAGCAAAACTGCTTTCCCGAAAGCTCCTCGGGGGTCACAAAGGAAGATGTAATTCCGTCTCCACTCTGACAGGAATGATGCGGCACCTCTCAGCTCTGTGGGAGCACATTTCCTCTTCACGAGGCATGACGAGGCCTGGAAATAACCTGAATCTACAGCGTTCAGCTCAAAGGAGGATTAATAAATAAGCCTCAGCTCACTCATCAGTCTGTAGGACTGTGTGTTTCAGGAGGAGAAGCCCTGGTGCGTTTCTCCACTGCAGCTTTTTGCAATGCAAATATGCCTCTCAAATTAATAGGCCAGTCGAGAACCTGACATTCTATTTGCATGCATGCAGAGATTCTTACACAAAGAGCAACTTTGATTTGACTAAACTGAATGCAGAGAGTGCAGATCACTATAATAATAATAATAATAATAATAATAATAATAATAATAATAATAATAATAATAATAATGCAATACTCACTTTAGGAAGTTTCGCATATTTTCCAATTCTTGTATCTCGGATGGTAGCAACATCCAGGAAGGTTGTCTCCTAGAAACAAGAAGCAGAGTCACATCCAGCACTAAACTCTACAGGAGCTTGGCCAAAGATAGATTTAGAGACAAGTCAGGCTTTGGCAAAGTTAAAAACTATGATTGACTTTGTGCCATGAAAATATCACATTGTCTGAAAGAATCTCAGCTGAGCTTGTTTTTTTTTTCTTTCTTTTTTTGGATGTGATGAAAAGTAAAAGGCTTTGATGGAGGAACGAAGCAGTAAATGACAGCACAGTGAACCACATCAGCACCGACGCATCGCTGCCAAGGCAGGAAGGAGGTTGAAGAAGCTGTGAGTTATCTCACGGCTTTCACAGATCCTATAATCACAATGTCGAAGTGAAACTGGGACACAGTTACCTCTGTCTGATACGCTTTTGGATATCTAACACGATCCAAATCCTCTCTTCTGAAATAAAAGCACTTTTTGTGATGTCTTTTTTTAATTAAGTCTCAGTTTTTGTAGGCGGTGTCATGTAACGTAGGAAAAAAAGCTCACAAGTATGATGTAATCCAGCGCAATGGCTTTAAATCTACACTCATTAAAAACCTTTTTAATTAAACTCAAAAGCTTTTTACTGTCACCAACTAATTAGAAGCTTTGTTAGGATCCTAGCATTAGATCAAAGTTGATAAAGGGCCCGTTTAGGTGAATAATCCTGCTTCATTCTCTCAAAATAGATTACCTTGCTTTGGTTGATCCAGTAGACATAAAACCCTTTTGGATCCATCTTCATTGTGACCGGAACAGTTTTTGTTGAGTCCTTGAAGACGACAAGAAAAATTACTTTACTTTTTAAGTTTGTTGAACTGTGAAAAGATTTGAGTTATAAAGCTAACAAAATCACAAAATGTTTATTGAAGCAGCTTTATTTAAGTTTTCACTCACCTCCGACCACTTGGTGAATCTATCTCCTTTGACCAGATAGTCTTTGACCTCTGGAGGCTCAAGAAAGAACCTTTTCTTATTCATCTTTTCCTTCTAAAACAGGATTCGGTTCAGTAATACTATAGCTGAAATAAAGCCACTGTCAGGAACTCTGCCATGGTTCTATATATAATCAAACTAATTCTTCCATCTGCATCCAAAAGATGCACGAAACTGGAGCTTGTTGCATCGGACTGCAGTCAGGACGCACCCCAGCTAGTATGAATTGCAAATGAAGTTAGGAGAAAAAAAAAAGTTGTAATGAAACTACGTCTGAATCTGATGTGGTCAAACTGCCTGTAGCTTCTGGATTCTGTCGCATGTTTTCTTAAAAGGTGACAGAACAGCGTCGTGTTTAGGTTATATGCGTGATATTTCTGATGTTGCAACATGAATAGTGAGTTAAATGTCAGAGGTGCATACTAACGATGTACATTTACTTTGTTACAGTACTTAAGTAATTTTTTGAGAATCTGAATTTTTACCAAACATTTTTATTATTTTATTTTGTTACATTCAAAACATAAAAATAATACTTTTACTTCTTTACTTTAAAAATTAACACCTGGTTACACGCTACAAATTTAAATATGACCGGAATTGTTATGTGCAATCCAACACTTTGTTTCTTAGAGTGTGTGTAAAAGTATTGTCAGCAGTTTTATGACTTTTACTTAAGTACTTTACTTTAAAATTAAGTCATTTTCTGTTAAGGTACTTTTTTTTCCCAAGTACACTTCTGGTTAATGTAATAATTTAATATTTAAGCAAAAACTCAACCACACCCCCCCTAAAAAGTGACACAAGACAATTTAATATGATACAAAACATTTTATACATTAAGATATGATCAGTATGAACACTGATAAAAACAGATGTAGTGAATTTAATAAAAAAAAATATGTCAACTGGTTCCACTGAACTGAACTGAGTAAAGGTAATCTATCTCTCCACACTCAGTGATTGGCTTCTATTTCAATTTTAAATGCTAATATTTTATAAAAAAATTTCCCATAATCATGAGTTTAGGATCATTCTGCCACGAGAGAAACGGCCGACTGCTGTTTCAACACAGGATCATTTGGATAACATTCAAATAAGCCTTCTGACTGTGCAATAGCTAATGCAAACAGTGGCACATGGGACCTTCGGGGAACCACTGCAGGGTCAGTTTATTACCAGGCAAATGCACATGAATATAAGAAGACTGCAAGTCCTAATGAGACAGGACAATAAAAACAATAAGATCTCCAATGTTTTACAAGCACTGCTTGGAGCATCTGAAACTTTACAAAAATAAAAAAGAAGTTACTACTCAAATTGTAAGAGAGCAACTTCTACCTAATATTAAAAACAGCTTACAGGAATATTTAAAGTATAATACATTTATATAAATGTGACCCATCACATCGAAGTGAGGATTAAGTCTAAAAGTGGGATATGGAGAAATAGGCAAATATACTGTTTTGAT
>JARVGW010000336.1:8864737-8874954 GCA_031762495.1 Anablepsoides rubrolineatus
TGATATCAGAATGATCTAAGTATCAAAATGTAGCTTTTAAAGCCAGGAATCTGAAAACGTGATTAGGTCATTTTGACGAAAATGGACTTAATCCTCATTTCGATGTGATGGGTCACAAATATAAAATAAAAATATAAGTGGGAGACTGTGACGAAGAAATTCAAGCAATCTGCTCTTTGTTAGATTGATGGAGTTTTTTTATATACAGTGTCCTGAGACGACGTATGTTGTGACTTGGTGCTATATAAATAAACTGAACTGAATTAAAGTGTAATTAGCTGTTTCCATCAAACCGTAAACATAATGTTATGGGTGATCTCTTGCTTAGAGGATGTGTTGTGAATGACTGCCACTAAAACATCAAACTTTAGCTCAAAGTCTGTTAAATTGAATGAGTTATATACAGGGGCGAGCAGAGGGGTGGCTAGGGGGCCACTTACCAACCCTGGAACCTGATTGCCCCTCAGTTGATTGACAAGTCAACGAGGCGATGAAATATATTTCTATTAGAGTAGATCGTAAAGATAGTTTGATTAAATATAGATATTCAACTTTTTCAACACATAATTATTGTTTGTTTTTTTGTAACAACAAATATTTTACAACCTTCTGTGTAATTTTTGTTTGTTTGTAATTTGTAAGTCATATGTTTGTGCAAAGAAGGGAATCTATTTTGTTTTAGTTTTCCAGGACCACACAGGCTCTGAATAATAAGGAGTCTTTAGATCTGAAAATAAACATTTAACTGAGAACTTCATGTTTCTGCATAGTATTCATTTTCTTAGTTTTATCTTTAATGAATTATGTTTTATGTAGCATTTAGAACACATAACCTATGAAGAAATATTAAATTTAGAAATACATCATTAGCATGCCTTACAACAGCTGTTACCATATGTTTTACCAGCCAATGTTAAAAAAAAACTCAAAATCCAGTTATTTGGCTTGTAGAAAAAAATTAAAAAAACACAGGAAATGATAATTGAAGTTTATTTGATGCCAAAATCAAAGATTGGTGGAAAAATTAAACTTTATTTATTTTTTTTACTTTAGAGTTGCTGCTGTTATGAGAAGAATGTGAGAAGAAGAGAAACTAAAACTATTTCACATTTAAAGAGTTAACTTTGGGGACAAATAAAATGTTAAGGAGCGCCCATGGGCCTTGAGTTTGACATTTAAATTCATCCAGTCATCTGTGTAATATTTTGCTAACAGACTCAACATTATCACATGTCTTTGCCCTTTTTGTTGGCGGGTGATAATCAAATGTCTCGCAACTTTTAGCTTCCTTTGTGCGCATGCGCAAAGTAGGGATCTCCTTGACAGAGGGGCGCGCGAGGTCAAAGCTCATCCAGAGATGTGATCCACATGTTCCTGGCTGCTGGATGGCGCGTTACATAACCCGCTGAAGAACCTCAGAAGAAATTAATAACCGGGCTCCGGTTGTCTCGGCGCGCGCATCATCCGATCCACGTGGGGTGCGCGCATCTTAAACTCCCCCCAACCCCACTCACCCCCTCCAACATCATCATGCAGCGTCCTGATGTGAAGGTGATGATGTTTTATTTTATTTATTTATTCATTTCCCCCACTCTCTGCCTCTTTAAGAGCCGCCGCCCCCTCTCCTGTATTTTTAGCTGAGCCAGCAGCTTCATCCGCTGGATGAGACGCGCATCTGTGCGCCGTAAAGATCGCACTTCTAAATACATGACATCAAATCCCGCGGAGACGGCCTACAGCCAGATGTTCCCCGGAAATCTCAAAGGATAAGACGGAAATCTTTTTGTTCCTGTCTTGGATGCTGAACCAGCCCCAGCCTTGCTGCCTGCCTGGTGGATGGCTCGGTTATGAAACGCAGCGCTGCGCCGGGGAGCCCGAAATGAAGCGCGGCGGCTGCGAGATCAGGTGAACCGAGGAGGAGGAGGAGGAAGAGGAGGAGGAGGAAAAAAAAAATCATCTTCCAGCTCTTCAAAATCTCCCCCCGAACCTTATCTCTTCCGCTCCCCTCTTTTTCTCGGACCGAGGAGAACCGACACAGCCTTTCAAGACGGAGGGGGTAGTGGAGCATCGAGGGAAAAACAGGGGCAACATGAGAGAGCGGGACTTCATGCCCAACATGGAGAGAGGCAAACCTGCGACTTACACGGGGGACAAAAAGGCTAAAATGGCTGCTAAGACGAACAAGAAGTGGGTGAGACTCGCCACCGTTTTTGCCTACGTCCTGTCGGTGTCCTTAGCAGCCATCATTCTGGCTATTTACTACAGCCTGATCTGGAAACCGACCGGCGCGTCCTCCGCTTCCATCGGGAAGCCCGTCGGCCCCGAGGAGGTCCCCCCCACCGCGAACAGCTCCTCGGCGTCTCCGAACAGCTCCGTCTCAGAGTTGAACTCCACACAGACCAGGCTGCTGTCCGTCAAGCAGGGCTGGCTGGGCACAACCCCGCGCAACCTGGCGTTTCAGTGGGACGAAGGGGTGGAGAGGGTCGCCGCGGAGGAAGCAGGGCTACACGCGCCTTCGTACGGACGCACGGAGAGATCGGACACGTCTCCGACACGGATCCCGTCCAGCACCTCGGAGTCCGTCACTCCTCTTATCCAGGAGGAAGAGGAGGAGACCTGAAACCCTGAGCCTGACCTGAGAGGAGGCTGATCCCCATCCCTGATCCTCTGACTCCAAAACTGACCCCCTAAAAAATGGAGTGTTTTACATTCTCAGTGCCGCAGGTCGGATAACACAAAGGTTTTTCTGCGTAAAAAGTCCACAATGGATGCTGAAGTGCACATATTTGCTTTTATGACTGAGAAAAGAGGACCTCACTGTTTTCCCTTTTGTTTTTATTCAGAGCATCTGTATGCCTTAAAATCAGTTTGTGTCTATTTTGCCTCGGACACTTTTTCAAGTTTGGATAAAACTGGGTAAAGTAAGGATTTATGTTCGTAAAAAAAAACAAACAATTAAACTAAAAAGGGTATATTTTTTGGTTTTGCAAAACCTAATATGTCTCACATGAACAGCGCTTTAAACTACTGCCATTTATGAGCCGGTTCAGATTCATACATGCATTATTTTACTAGAAAATGGGTAGAAGAACCTGCATTATTAAGTTATGCTCAGGTACAGTATGTGCATATAACCATGTAAATGTTACGTGTATTTGTACATATAAGACAGGCATACATATTTTCGCCTTGATGAACTTTTAGTGGAATTAGGTGATTTTTATTAATGTATGATAGATAGAATTATATCACAACGTACAAATAAACATCCTTAGACAATAATTAATTTCTATGGTTTTATATACACTATTTCATCCTTAAAGCCATAATTTAAATAAATGTTCTTTTTGTTTGAAACATGAGATGGTTTTAGCAGTGACTCAGTTCAGAGTGTTACTAAGGTGTGGAAAGAAGGGCATCTCTGTTCACCTGCTGTTGGTTTAATCAGATTTCTGGAGGCGCTTTGAAAATTGTTGAGCTAATTGGGTCCTTGAGGTGACTACATCTCCCAAACGCTCGCACTTCATACGGACCGAGAAGTGGAACTCGGACCAGACCGGCCTCACCGTCCGCTCTCTCCCTCAGCATCATGTGAGGGAGGCGTATTGATCCCAGCTCTCTCTGTTTGTTGTTACTGTACAAAACAGAGGAGCACATTACACAATGCTGCTGCTTGCTGCTATTTTCATTCAGCTCTTTCTTTAAAAGCGTTGCTTGGCTGAAAAGGTTTGGTTTTTCTGCTGCCAGTGAAAAACGCTCATAAAAAATGAAATCATTTGATTTCCGTCTGAGCAGGCGCCGCCGCCTGACTTTGATGTAAACAGTGATGACATGCCTGGTTGTGTCAGTGTCCTTTACCAGGATGTTCATTCATCAGAGAGAGCAGACAGTGCAGAGCACATAACACAACAGATGTAGCAGATATATTACCGGTGCTTTTTAAAATATATATATATATAAACCTGTTGATGGAGCGGCTCATCTGAAGGGATGGTTATGGCTGGAAGCTACAGCTGAGTCAGAACGCATAGATTATGACCTCACGGCTCTTGAACCTGTTCAACCAGGCAGATGATTACATTATCTGACGTGAAATCAGTTCCAAAGAACACCTCAGTTTGAGATTTGTTTGTTTTGTGACATAAGACACAACAAATCCCACAAAAAATATAAATAAGCAAAATGACCCACATTTCCTGGTGGTTGTATAACACCGAATCCAAAAACTTTGAGAAAATGTCTAAAATGTTATAAAAACATAAGGCAATAAATTAGCAAATCTCATAAATCCATATTTTGCTCAAAGTGGAACAATTTATTAACTAATTTTTGGATTTTATGGCAACACAAATCTAATCAAACTTATTTGTTTAAGCACATTTAAAAACTGCTAAGTGTTGCACTTTAAGATCATAAAAAGAAACAAAATGATGCACCTCACATAGGCATAATTTGCAGGGGGATTAGGGGGGTTATGACCCCCATAACCCTAACCCCCAATAAAACACCATTTGCTCTGACACAATAAAAATGAACTATGTACACAGCTGCAACTCTCATTGCCTTTAGGTAACTTTGACCTGATTTCAAAATTTACAATGTCACATAATATGATGTTCTATGTAGATTTAAGCATAATCGCTGAAAATAACATGCAGGTTTTAGTCTTCTTTTGTCACAATATGACTGGATTGTGTTGTAATTTTACCCAGACAAATTGTAGTGCATACTTTTGGAAATTTTAGAAATGGAAGTATGTCATATAAGACATCCTAAAAATGTCAAATATTAGTTACTGTTAGGAAAAATGGGGGGGGGGGGGAATGTAAGCCTTTTGTTAATTGTAGAACTGACGTGAAACAGAAAAAGTGCAGAGTAAATACAAAAAGCAAAAGCATTACAATCTATTTTAACCCCCAAATATCTTGAATCATTTTACAGAATAAACAATTCAATAAATAGTCAGAGAGCATAACCACCTCACAATGGTAGACCTAAAGTTACACCCTTGCCTCAGGTATTAGAAAACAGTGAGTACAAGATGAAATCTTAAAACACCAAGAGTTGATAGCTGTCTGATATTAAAGATCTACTGGTTCAACAGGTTAGGAGCTACAGCTGAAAAGGCCCGATCACTTCGTTGGACCAGCCTGGATCTCTGGACAACTAAAAGCAAATTATTATTAGATCTAAGGGATCTGGAGGGCATGTAAGGCTGCAGGAGGTCAGACAGATACACAAGAGTCTCTCCATTCATGGCCTTAAAGGATACACATCATGCAAAATCCACTTTTTTATATGTTTAATGCATTTTGTTGTGCAGTGTCTGCAGAAATTTTTATTTAGTCTCTCATCTACATAGATATCTATATTTATTTGGGGTCATATTTTTCAACCCGTTCAGTTTTCTCTATTTTTTATGACGTTTTCTGAACTATTACGTCATAGTATTTGTGACAGAACTAAATAAGGTCTGGACTTACCAAAATGTGTTGGTCTTTATTCTCTCATGGCTCCAACATATAAGGCTGGACGTCTTCCCTTGTTGTTGACACCTTTTAATTAAATTGAAAATAAATAAATAATTAATTAATTAAAAAAATAAGTGTCTGCGCTGCTATATAATCGTAAACCTTTCAATCAAGTTAGTGTGAGCCAGTCTGAAAGCTGGAGGGGGGTGGGGTTTGAAATGCCTCGTTTGGATTAAAAAAGACAGCCTCAAAATGAGTTTATCTCAGACACACCTCAGTAAAGGAGTGAAAGAGGGGTTTGTGGAGTTACAATAGGGAGAAATTCAGAGCAACGCATTGTAGTTCCACTTTATATAGACATGAACTGAATGATTTAAATGAGAAAGAGAAGGATTTAAAAGCATGATATGTTTCCTTTAAAACTCCACGATAAAACTTCAAAACAAACCCTAAAGCCAACCGGAAGGTCAGAAAGCCAGGGATGTGTTCACAGTTTTTTGTTTGTGTTAAAAGACGAGCATCATCTAGGTCAGTTCAACACCTGGGCTCTTCCACAAGCTGTTATAATAGCTGTAGTTTATGGTTTAAGGTTGACGTGCTGCAATAAGCAAGGCCTTCTCTGAAAAAAGACCCATGTGACATGTCACATCGAAACAAGGATTACATTTCATATTGGTTTGTGGAGAATTGGGCAGCTACGGTGTTTTGATTAAAACATTTGCAACAACTGAATTTTGTCAGAATATAATAAATAGATATCTTTTCTAGAGTCGTTTAAATGAAATATCTGAATAATCTTAACTTAAATAATTTTTAAGCCTTTTTTTGAGCAGTAGCAACAAAAAACAAAATCTTGAGTTAAAAGAAGCTTTCATTTTTGATATTTTACCAGCAAGTTAGCAAAACCTCTTTTCTTTCCAGCTGGTAAATCTTAATATAATATATAAAATAATAATATAATATGTAATAAAATATATAACTTTTTCCACATCTTCATGAAAACAGGCCGCTTTTTTGATTGCACCAAGTTCAAAAGAGTTAAAGGCCAATCTGTTTCACTATAGTCTTAATAAAAGTCATACTGTATTACTTCCCCATCTGTAGAATAATTAAAATAGTTTTTTAACCTTTTAATTTAAAGCACATTGTGTTTGTGCTGGAGGATCATCAGAGATACGAGAACCTGTGAAAGAGATTTTATTTAATTTCTTAAGGATACATAAAGATTTTGACATGACAAATAATCATAAGACCTTTTCAGCCAATCTGCCAGAGTTTATGAGTTTTTAATCCAGCACTGTTTGTGAAATATATTATATTACATAATATGGAAATAAGAAAAACATTTGAAAAATGAAGAAAATGTTTGCATTAGTAGTTATTAAAGGGTGGAAGTGAAGGTCCTTTTATGATGAAGCCAAATTTGTCCCTATAGGTTTGCAGCATTAGGCCATTGAAACAGATTAGATCCATTATCGCAATAAAAACGTCTGCACATTTCTGGAAGTGCACATAAAAACACTTTAACGACGATGAAATCCTAACCTCAGATTAGTGCAGCTGGCAACACAGGGACAGTTCATGAGTCTAAAACCTCCAAATTTCAGGATGAGAGAAAGAAAAGAGGGAAGAAGAGGAGGTGAAGAGAGCACACTCTTCTTCATCAGGGCATCTGCAGAGGCGTGGTCGTTACTTATCTTAAACCATGACAAGGTTGCGAGGAAGGATGACGCACACCGCTCAGTGGGGACGGACGACCTGTCAGGTTCTGTCAGGGTCACGGGGTCCAGAACTCGCTTCCATTACACTTCCATCCATCAGCTGTAATGATACACTCAGACAGCCTTTATTACCTCACTGTGCTCAAATTGTGGCTCGTAGTAAAAAAAAAAAAAAAGTATCACGAACCCAATCAGGGAAAAAAATTCTTAGTTTTTTTCTTAGCTCAAATCTAAACTGTATGTTAGATAAAACAAACTTTTCTTTGTCATTTATTGAAGCTTACATCATATCTGACAAGCAAATATAAAGCTGGATTTAGCAAGCTTTGGAATAAAAATGCTCATTAAAAAAAAACTTCTACAAAAGGTTTTGTTTTTATGCATGGTTTTTGTCATCTACATGTCCAGCTTACAATAAAATATGATAGAGCAATATAAAATGTTATATCCTAAACAGAGCACCTGCTTCATCATAACATCAGCTTCTCTTGACTACAGCTGACATAATCCTACACTGCACTTCAATCCTCTTAAACCACCTCCAGCAACACCCCCACTGCTGTGCTGTAATGTGTTAAACTCTGAAAAATCATTAGCTAGCTTTGCACTAAAGTGAACTAAAGAGTGCCAAATGTGCAAAAACCTGGGCGTTCGATGTTTGAGCCAGTTTTGTGGGGGGAAAAAAATCCAAATTGTTCAGAGCATTTAAAGTACAGCAAGGTCTCTACATTTTGTGCATCAGGCAGCTCACGGGCCCAGAAGGCTGCGATGGAGATCTCCTCAGGAGAATGTAATTAAAACAGTGGCACCTGCGGGACATCCCACCTGTTCCAAACGCAACAGAGTTCTGCTCAAATTAATCAACATGATGAAAAACTCCACAGACAAAACTATTCAGTCACACAGAGTTGAATAAAATACGTCAAAGTCATACTTGAGCAAAACTATAAAAGTTAGTCTCCTCTAAGAATATTACTTGAATAAAAGTCTTAAAGTGCCTGTGACATCAAATTTTTGTAATACATCATACTTGTGAGCTTTTTTCCTACGTTACATGGCCAGTATTGAGTAAAACTGAGCAGTTAGAATTTCTAAAATTATATTTATTAGGAGGTGATCTCCTAAAAAATCATTTTTCTAAAGGTCATAATGTCTATAAGCTGGAACAAAAATGAAAGAAGTAGAAAGCACAGATAACTGCATGAAAATGTAAAAATATAAAGTTGGCTGAAAATGATTTACTCAAACTCTGCTACAGTAAATACAGGTGAAGTGAAAAATAATAAACAGGTGGAACAAATTAAGGCCAGCCATCAGAATTTGAAGTACAGAAAAAACCTTTATTGATGTTTTTATACTTCCTCAGGTTTTGAACAGCGAATCGCTGCGGTAAGGCTTGTACAGTTGTTCCTTGTGTGAAGGACAGAGGTGCACACGCCGGATGAAATCAATCACCTCCTACACGCTACAAGGACATGTACTAACTCTACGACTGCATGCTCTACTTCTTATTTCACAACACTGAATCCCACAGGGAGTTTTAAAACAGGTCACCTGTTCTTCAAACAGATGGTTACCGAAAATTCTCCTTCTCCTTACAGAAAAATAAGGCCCCTGCTCGAGTTCTTTTACGTCTCGTTTTTGCTTCTGTTTGCTTCCTGACCGTTTGTATTTTACGCAACTTCAGCTGAAGCCGACACAAAGCTCTGCACTCATTGTTACATAACTGTTTACTACACCGCAGATCTGACGAAAGCCAAATGTTTTTGTTTTTTTCCTAAGGACAGTGCTCTTGTAAGGCTTCTTAACATGATAACAAAAAAACAGCAGACTGGCAATAAATAAAAACAGACGCGTAACATTCGGATGTCTGCACATAAGGCAAATAAATACAATAAGTGATGCACCGACAGCGCAGCACATGTAATAGTTCTGATACAAACCATGAAATTAAATTAACCTTCAATATTTGAAGAGGCTGATGAGCAAGGCACACAAGCTGGGGGTTTCTTCATTTAAAATAAAATACGAGGTGTATACTTTGTGGTTATTATGATACAGAACAAACAGAAGGGAATTCCAACTGATTCCCAGTGTTTCGACTCTGAACTAAAAGCTAAATTATTTCCACAGGAACCACAATCCTCATCAAACAATTATAACGTATTTTAAGCTGTGCTTTAACAAACACATCAGTGTGAAATAATAATAATAAAAAAGAAAAAGTTCTCCAGTGTCACTGATAATGTTGACTTTACATCAGCAGCTTTATGTCTTTAAACTGGTTGTTTAACCTAAAATAAAACAGGTACTTCAACACATTATGTATCAATAAATAAAGTCTCATACAAAAGCTTAATTTGCAAATTCAAATAACCTTTAAGAAACATTTAAGAGGTACTTGTTCAATGAATGTCATGAGTGGAAAAAAATGAATTTAGCTTTAAATCATTTTCTGTCGTTCTTCATTAAAGTAAGAGAATAAAAACACAAGGCTGTCTCCAGGTTTGCTTTGATTTTTTTCTTTTGTTAGCTCATTTTACTCAAAATATGAGCTAAAATGCACTTATGGTAACATTTCTAAGTTCGATTATATTAATAATAAAGAAATAAATACTCTAAGCTGCCATATTTAGAAAGCTGGGGTTGAGAAACATTTTTTTCTTTTGTTTCTAATCGAATAAAAATTCAATCCAAATCAGCATCCGGCCATTGAAGTTACAAATATACTGCTTCATGTGTAAATTTAGCTGTTTATGGTGGGTTCACACCGAATAAGTTTTGAGCGGCCAAAAAGCGCCCACTGCCTCAAGTTGTTTTTTGGTTTTTTTTTCTCCCACTGCCTCAAGTTGGACGCCACATGTTCACACCGGGACAGAGACTAGATGCGCGGCTGAAGAGGGAGGAGCGTCTGGGTCTTTTTCCAGTCTGCGCAGATGAAATAAAGTTAAAATAAAGAAAATGGCTTTGCTTTATTAACTTTAGAGCAAGCGAATGTTGCGCACAGCAGATAATTAATTCACCA
>JARVGW010000336.1:8875054-8965205 GCA_031762495.1 Anablepsoides rubrolineatus
CTGTCACGTGGAAAAATGAGTCTCTCTGATTGGTTGCCAAGACGCGTCGAGCGTCAAAAGTTCAGATTTTTGAACTCCGGCGTCGACTGCTTTCGCTGCACCGCATGCACAGAAAATGCTCTGCCGCACCTTCTGCATTCCTTGTGCGCCGCTCAAAATGGAACTGCCGCGCCGGAAGACCCCTGGAGGCGCGTCCGCCATATACTTTGCATGTAAACCGGCTGCTCCTGCAGCTCAAAACGTGTTCGGTGTGAATCCACCATTATGCTTTTACTTTTCTTCATAATAGAAACATTTATGTCAGCAGTAATATTTTTGGACACTTTAGAAACAGTCACTTTCTTGGAACAAACTTAGACTCTGCAGTGATTTCCTGTTTGAGGGCAGGAGAAAAATGTGTTGAAATTTAAACTCTGCTGTGCGTCTGCAACGAAACATTACAGAATTTATTCATAACACATCCGAGGCAGAATCAGGCACTAGAAATTTTGACTTTTGCTTATTCTTAAGGGCTACCTATGTCAAACTGATTAGCCAGCATCCTGATATGTACCTTAAAATCTTCATAAAAATGTAAACATTCAATCCTATTGCACTCAAGCGTCGTGCCGACATACGACAGAATATGTCGGTACAACACTCCTGTTTACTCATAAAGTGCTTAGCTGTGAAAATGTTTGAGTGGGAGGGGGGGAGTATATTCAATAACACTCCCCTGTTTCTGTGTCAAATTTCAGATTCAACAAGGAGGGACACGCTGCAGTGAAATGAAATTATGGTTAAAAGCTTCCAAATGCAGTGTTTTTATAATCCGAAAGTGTCAGACAATCTTCCCGTGCTCTCTTGCCTGCAAAACAGAAAGAAAGAAAGAAAGAAAGAAAGAAAGAAAGAAAGAAAGAAAGAAAGAAAGAAAGAAAGAAAGAAAATTAATAACTGCATTTGTTGTTTGTTTTATCACAATTTATGTAACTCGGGCCCACCACTTCTCTATATGAATGATTCAAGTGGGCGGTTATTGTGTGTCCTGCTGGACGATGAGATGAAGAGGTTTTATCTGCACTCTGTCAGGCCTCAGAGGTGTGTGGACTATCCTGGGATCAGAGCTGCATATATAATTTTTTTTCAAATCTCTCCTCATCTATCTAACTCCTCGGCCACATCTATCACCCCTCCTACCCGACCCGACGTCCACTCTTCACTGACCTTGTCATTGCTGGTGGAGTGTGTTGGGTGCGTTTCTCTGGACTCCATCCTCAGAACAGACAGACTGGAATCGATCAGTTCTTCTGTGGAAAAAGAAGAAGAATAAGCATTAAATACCACCTCGTCCTTATCAAACCTTGAAAATAACTAAAATCTCATCCCTGGAGATCTCAGATGATCTGCTGTGAACAGAGTTCGTACACTTTTCCCACAGTAAAAGTCAAGCACTTTTCAAGGTAAATTATCAAACTTTTCTAGCACCAAACTTCGGAGCAATATCCCTGTCTGCCTTTCTCCACTAAGCTTTGTAACCCCGGCACAGACAGGATTTAACAACCTTAAATTCTGTGCAACTAAATCAAATTCTGCTATTTATAGTATTAATATGAAGCAGATATATAGAAGACATCAGAGGCACAACACGGCTACTTTTTGAGTAAATAAACCATTAGCTAACCACTTTTGCAAGCATTTTCAATAAAATGTTTTGACGTTGCGCATTTAAAGCACAGTAGATGACATAAGACCCTAACTCCATCCATCCTTCAAACAATAAAATGGCAATTTACATGGAACATTGTACGTTAGCTTAAATTTACTACTACACTTGCATCATGGCTCAAGAGCGCAGACCCTCCCATCGCAAAATGCTGCAGGTACTTCTTGCATTTCATGCAGGAAGCTACTTGAAGATTTGATCCTCGTTGTTTTAGAGTCATTAAAACAGAAACCAGCTGGCTGTTTTCTCCTCACCTTAGACGGACGCTACTAGCGAGGCACAGTAACGTGCTCAAAGTAGGTCTGCTTCACAGCTATGGCAGAGGACCCCGCCGGTCCAGCGGCTGGTCTTTCCATCAGGTGATCTCTACTGCTCACACGCCGGTATTACAAAAAGGAGCAAAGCCACTCTGAGCGACAGCATGACTTTATGAGAATCCATCAAAGGCAAAATTACCCTAATTTTTTTTTATCAGAAAACGCCGTTAAAATTCAAGCATTTTTAAGGATTTCAAGCACCTGTAGGAACCCTGTGTGAAGGACTTTCAGCTACTTGCACCATATTTTAGCTCAATATCTGTGAAACGGACTGAGTTAAGGCCATGTTTGTGTTGGTGGTGGTGACCAGGATCTAAACATTTGAAAATGTCCTTAAAATCCATCCTGTGTTTTATGAGATATTTTGCTAACAGTACAGACAAATGAACACTTCAACAGACTAAATCCATTATGACTCATCTTCAGCTGCAGGCGTTAAATAACGTGTGCTGTTACCTGTGTTTGTTCCATTGCTGTTGCATTTGGACACCTCTACAGGCTGCAAAGAGGCACTGGCTTTTTCAGCAGGAGGGGGGCTGGGAGCTGCGGGAGGGCTTCTTTCTGTTTCAGTGTGTTCGGTTTCAGATATCTGCTGCTGAGCAATGGGAGGAGCAGAAAGACTTCCTCCTTTGTCCTGAGAATCATCCTGCTTCCCAGCAGGAAGCCGCGGCCTCTCTACGTCGTGCTTGTTCTTTTTTGGTGATAAAGCTTTTGAGGAGCCTTTGGATTCTGGACAGGCAGAACCTTGAGAGGTCTGCTTGGCTGGAGCCGTCTGGACGAGTTCCTCTGAAAAACGCACTTTCTTCTCAGAGCCCCGAGGCGACGAGGTTTGTGCTTTCTTCTCAGTGCCGGGGTCCCCTCTGAGGTCCTCTTCAGGTGCACTCAGCGGCTCCGGCTTTGCTCTCGAGTCCTGATCCTTCAGATCCTCTCTGTTATCATCTGTCAAAGCATCGAGTTCCTCAAGGAATTCCTCCAGTGTCGTATCAGAAGCCTAAGAGATTAACCCCCAATAAAACAAGGTGCTAACACTTAACGTTTATTCTTATTCTTGATCTCTCACCTGCCGGTTCTCTCCATCATCATCATCATCTGCCTGCCATCTGAAAAACACAAAAAGTGTAAAGTCTTGATCAGATTTATTCAAAGCACACTATATTTTGCTCCTCAGAGCTTGCAACCACAGAACATGATAGTGAGACCGCCGGGACCAATTTGGACATCCATTTCCGACTTGGATAAATGGAAAGGAGGAGCTGTGATTAGAGGTATCGACTCAAACTCTCTCAGCCACAGTTGCCACACAGATCTCTCTCTCTCTCTCACACCACAATTAAATCTGTAGCGGAGTGTGTCAGTAGCACAACTAGAGCCTCCAAAGACACCTCAGCTCTCTGAACCCCCCCGTGGTGCTTCCGCTCACTGAGGCATGAAGACAGAAATTCATTAGGAACACCTTTAAACTGAACATGAGCAGTTCCAGCTCTACTTCTGTAGATTTATGTATAAATTGTAGATTATATTTACACAATGTTTGTTTGACCACACTGGAAATGACGCAGAAGTGAAGCTGACTGCGTCGCAATGCGAACAGGGCCTTCCGGGTTTTATTTAATCAGCTGCAACAAACTTCTAAATCAAGTCTCATGACACGCAGGGAGATCTGTACACAAGGGCACAGTTCAGGAAAACAGAATGGCCTTCCCACATCCCATTTCATTAGTCATGCTTATTTCTCTCATGACAATTAATCAATGTAGCGAGAGACATCCCAACGGATACAGAAAAGCATATAATGTGGATTATGTTTGGCAGTTACTGACCTCCTGGCCCTCCCAGTCAAACGATCCTTGCCTTTCGCTTTACTACTCATCACAAGCACATTTTTAGCTGCCTTGTCTTTGCCTCTCTTATGACCTGAAACAAAAAGTCTCATTTTGTAATCATAGGCCTTTATTTAAATTATTGTATCGCTGAATAAACATTGTGTAGCATACTTCTGGATTCACCGCCCGCCTTTTGTTGCCCTCTTCTTGCACCTCTACCTCCTAAAACGATATAAAAGCGTCTTTTTACCATGGTGTATTCAAGCAAAAGATCCTCCTCATGGTGTTTGGTCAGCATCAGTGTTTTACCTCTGCTCGAAGGCCCCCAGTCTCTGTCAGGAAGGCATTTGTCTAAAAACCTACAAGAAAAAAACTCTGTTTAGACAGAAGCCAAAAAAAAAGAAACCAAGTGGGCAAGTTTTCAAAACTGTTCATCACATCCAGCTCATCTGCAGCTCATAATCAGGCTTCTCTTATGTTTTAGACAATTCCAGGATATTTTTTAAAAGTCTACACAGTAAAAAAATATGCACAGAACCAATTAGTCACACACATATATTTCACATTGACTGAGACCATCTAACTTGCACATTTCCGCCTGTGTTCTTGATCTGGGTCGTTGTTTAAGCTTCACCAAATAAGGCAAACTATTCCATCCCTTATCCCTTTGGCTAAAAATAGCAGATCCTCCCTTGTCTCTTTACATTTTGATGCTTCCTGAAAACAGAACATTACATGACTCCTTGGGTTACACCACCTTAGTTTGAAAAATAATAAAACATTTCAAACTAATGGGTTGTATTTTTAATTCCAGTCAGTTTGGGGTGCTGTTGTGAGATTTCACCAAGTGACGGGACTTTACAACACACGACTACATGTTAGCAGCAAAAATATTTGCATGGTGATGAATAGAGGGAAACACTTGTCATTGTGATGCATTCTGTGCTTTCACATGATCTTGTGATTATGTGGCAGAACACGCAGCTTAAATAGCTCATCTAATAGATTAATCTACTTTGTTATTCTTCCACTCTGCTGCAGTGAAAGAAAACCTGAACTTTTGATAAGATAGGGTCTAAAATATGGACAGAAAAAACTATTAAACTACAGTTCTGATTATAAAGCAAGTGCTCGCAGTAAGGTGAACACAAACAAAAAATTCCCCCACAAAAAATATCCATCTCTCTGTTTTTGAGAATGATCAGAAACTCCCGCTCTGTGGTAGCAGGATGTTCCCAAACAAGCAGGTCGTAGTTTAGATGAACATCTGTTCAGACTCAAACGATAGCTAATTTGGTTTTGTTTTGAAACTTGTTCTGATTGTAAATACATTAAGGAAAACAGTCGCAGTTAGGCCGGTCACAATCATTTTTGCTGGGCTATAAATTGTTGCAGAATTTATCGTGATACACGATAATATAATACGATAAGATAATATTGCTTGGAGATCATTTTAAACTAATATGATACCTGCTCTCTTTCGAAGTTTGCAGAAGTTTATGAAATTTAGCCAGCACAATTTATTCTTCATGTGTCTTCCTCTGGCTTCATAAAGTAACTGCGGTCACCTGCACGCTGCTTACGAAGTTTACATCATGCTACAGAGGTTAAAGACCATGCACCTGGCAAATACCGGACACCAGAGTTCACTCCTTACGCTAAGAAGTAGAAAAGAAGGAGACACAAAGAAAACAAATGCAAATTATCGGCCTTGTTTTAATTTATCGTGTGATTTATTGTATTGCTTATCGCGACAGGCCTAGTCACAGGGTTTTCTGTCTGTTTGTCTTTGTTCTAAGGTTTGTGTTTTTGTATTAGTTTTATAAAATACATTTCATTTTTCTCTTTACATTCAACCTGTTTGCTTTTGGACAGAAACTAGATTTGGCCTTTTATGAGCTTTTTTCTGTGAGATTTCTACTTTGATAAGTTCATTTATGATTTATAAGGTCTCTTTCAATTTGTCTGCCAGGTACTGTTTCTTAATATTCAAAAAAACAATGTTTTTCTGTTAAAGAAAAAACAGCACTAGTGAAGACAAAGTGCATTGTGTGATAAGTTTAAATATATCCTTTTCTGATTAAAAGAGCTTCAACTAATTCTGCCAATCAAACACCCAATTAAAAACTCCGACTTGAGAATTCTTAAATAATTGGGGATAAAGTGCAAAAAGGTCTTACATGTTCTCAGTTTTGTCCACGTCCCACGCCCGCCTCCACTGACCCTTGGCGTTTTTGTGGCGCGCCACCCTCTCCCTGTCGATCTGTTCTCGCTCCTTCTTCCACCGCAGGTACTCCTCCTGCTCCTCCTGAGACGTTGGGATGTCGAGGTCCGTAGTGGCGTGAAGGATTTCAGCCTCCTACTTGGACACAAAACACTTAGTTGTATTTTAATAAAGTGAAAATAATACAGACACACTTCTGTCAGTTTATAAAATGCATGTGAAAAACTCGTTCAAGGTCACATTAAGCATAAGCATTGCAGCCTCACCATAAATACTCTAATTTAATAGGGTTCTCTTTCACCAGGGTGTAATTGTTTTCCAATTCTAAGAGTATATCAGATAAGGGTGCTTTAATATTTATAAATATAGTAGTGATGCTACAAAGCCTTTAAAAAACCAACAACAGAAATCCTATAAAACACCAGCAGATTGATGGCAGGAGGCGGAAAATGTTGCTGTGCAAGGAAAAAGCGGTCTTTTCTGGAACAAGAAAACAAATTTAAATCTACATAATGTCCTGCACTTTACTTCAATTGAAACAATGAAGGCAGTAAATTAAAGAAAACAAGAGTCCTGGTAAGAATGGGTGAGATTTTCCATTCAGGTTTGGACCAATCACAGCAAAGTAAACATGTTGGCCTTTCTGCATACAGTTATTTGAGAACACAGCGTCTGAGCTCATCCTTCTGTTTATGGTTTTTTTCTTCTTCTTTCTCTACACCTCCCTTATGTGCGGCCCTCAGGGGACCTCCAGGGCCACACGGGAGGTCAGTGTCGCATGTTCCAACAAGTCCGCCTCTGGTCCCCACCTCAGCTGTTAATTAAAACTTCTCAACTCCTCGGTCGCTTGGAAAGTGCCAGGGACTGAGGCAGGTAAGTGCAGACGGGCGGTGGATGTGAAAAATGGTCAACTATAAATAAAGCCAGGGATCATCTGGCTTTTATCTCACAAATAGCTCAGATAAAAAATAAATAAATACAAATCACTGGGCTGAACTGTAGTAGCTTGGGGAAACATGAACAGAATAACCTGTCATGTGGTGTGTTTATTTTGTGCCTTTGAAGCCCGTCCTCCCTGCCTTCCCGTTTATCACACGGCGGATCTGTGAGACAGCTCGGAGCTACGCCACTGACAGCAGCACACGAGCCGGTAGGACACAGACGAGGGGGAAAACAACTAGAAAACAGGAGCGTGCACGACAACGTGTTGTGGCTCCGAAGAGGGTAGTGTGCAAATGTGCATCTGCGTTTCGGCATGCTTGCCAGTAACATGGGTTTTCTCAAATCTGAGATGGTTTTATTTAGAAATAAAATCACAACATCCATATTTAGGTGCTGGTGTGTGGGTTTGAGTCTGTCATTATGTTACCTGGCATTTAGGATGCTCCTCAGCGAGCTTGTCTTCTTGTTCCAGAACACGGCCCTGAAAAACAAAAAGGTGACACAGCAAAAATCACATCACAACTGCTATAAGACTTAAAACCAAAATAATAAAACAACAAGACCCATCTAATGAGGGAGATAAAAAAAACCTGCACTGCCCTCAAGTGGTGTAAAGATGTAACAGCATCAATGTTTGATATGCAGAAGCATCATCAGATTCAGATTTGCTTTATTGTCATTCAAACATAACATCAGGGATGCACTGTAAAACAAAACTATGATGCTTATTAGAACACGACATAAACAGCTTGATAAACTTTAAAGTCATTTTTAGGTTATTTCCAACCTGTCTCATCAGAGCAGGTTGGTGCTTCATTTATTTCATTTCATTGCAAGAAAAGATTTAGATTAATTCTGGAAACAAATAACCAGTGAGCGAATTAGTGAGTCAAACTGTGAGCAGCAAAGACACCCTTATATCCAATCACACATCCAGATGAACTCTAAAAACCTCCGGTTACCTTCATTTCTCTTTTCCTCTCTCCTCCACGCCGCCTCCTTCCCATTTCTCCCTACCTCTTTCCTGGCACCTAGCCAGCTTCATCTCTGCAGCAGCATAATGAACCTTTTCAGAGCGAGGAGGTAGTTGAATGTTAATTAGATCAAATCGGCCTTTTCACGGTGCTGGGAAATGGGAAACAGTTGTGTCAGAGGAGTGCAGACCACTTGAAGTTTTAAAGAGGCGAAATGGAGACTGGAAATAGACAGACAGTTGGTAGAGGTCCCCCCCCCCCCCCCCTGTCTCTTCCGGCGCCCCTTTTGTTTCTACACAGTCTTTCTCTCATGTCATGGAGACATTTGGGCATTAAATCTAAATGACACACACAACAGGCTCATGCGTTATTTCAGAAAAAACTCTCTGAGCGGTGGCCAAAAGCATAAAATATATTGAAAGTTGAGCTCTCCTGCAGTATTGTAACTAGTGCAGTGTGTTCTCCTCTCCAGTAAAAAGACACAGATAACGTAAACACTGACCATGTGGAAATGAGGTTTCTGGAGCTGCCAAGTGACTGGAGTCCTGGCTACTGTTCAAGTGCTGATTCAGTGTGTGCACGTGACAAATAAAAGGAGACAGACCAAGCGGGCCAGAAATAAAAGCACCAGAACACTGTGTTCAACCAGATTTAGTGCACATTAGCTCAGAAAGCCCAGCGCTCCATTTCAGCCAATCAGAGGGTTATATGCACGCTTTTAGAAAAAGCCCCAACATCCACAGGCTCTAAACTTGAGTGTGTGTGTGTTGGTGTGTGTGTGTGTGTGTGTGCGCGTGTTTCTTTCTGCTACAGTGTGAGGACCACTTGCAAATTAGTTACAATCAAAGTGGTGTAAAGTGAGGACCTTTTTCCAGTCTTCCCTTCTTTTTTCAGCTCTACTGAGCTTTACTAGTTAGGTAGAGATGTGGTGTGAATTAAGTTTTGGATCAGGTTAGGGTTAGGAATAAACTAGTATTGGTTAGTGTAAGGGAAGCTGGCATTGCCTACGACGTGGGGACTTATTTTAGCATACACACCTACTTGTGGAGACCAACAGGTACTTATGGAAACCTGAACCTAGTCCCCATAAGGGGAAATGTCATTGGTGGGTCAGAGGTTAGGTTTAGGGCTGTTGATTGAGTTTTGGTTAGTTTTATGGTTGGTGTTCAGGGTTAGGCTGTAGAAATTAATGAAAGCCAATGCAAAGTCCCCATAAAGATAGCTGTACTAGACCAAGGATGTGTGTGTGTGGGAACATTTTTGCTACATCGTGGGAACCATTTTCCAGAAAAAGGCAGCCTCGTGGTATGGATGCTAATTTCAGGTGGGGGGTTAGTTTTAGGGGCAGGTAGGTACTGTGAGGTTAATTTTAGGGTAAATGGTCAGGGTTAGGATATAAAATTACCAGAAAATGAATAGAAGTCAATCCAAGGCCCCCACGGGGATATAAAACCAAACCTGTGTGTGTGTTTTATAGTTTAGAGGATCGTCTGTCAGCTTCTTCTGTTTCTGCAGTTTATTGATTGAGCAGCTTGTGTCAGTGCCACTAAAAGTGTGAGTGTTTGCGTCAAGGCTTCAGGCTGAGGCAGAGCAGCTGTTCAGGAGTTTCTGCATACCCTACCCGGGGTGTGGGGGCGGGGAGGTGGGGGGGGGGTGCCTGAGTTCAGTGACAGGGTGGCATTTTACAGGCCAGCTGGGGGTACATTATTCCTAAATGTCTGGGTTAAGTACGACATCCAAGGAAAACCACAGTGTTTATTTGCACATGTTAATAAATGTACTAATACAGAGTTTATGACCTTTTAAAATGGTAAATGACTTGAACTTATAAAGCACCTTCACTAATTCACACACACATTCACACACTGATGGTTGTAAGCTATTATTAAAAACTAAATATATACGTTATTATAAGAAGAAATTTTATGTTTTTTCTTTTTTGAAACATCATGTTTTATTTTTGTTTTATTTTTGTAAAAACTAATTATCTCAAATCAAAAGCATCAGTTATCTGGATGCATAAAGAAAATAATTATAGCCTAAGTCAGATTTTTTTTAATAAATCCTGATTTTACAGCTCTATCAGCAGCGCCCCCCTCATCCTCAGCAGTAAATCTTAGCCTCAGTCCGCCTCCGTTCTACTTCTTCATTGTGCTCCGTCACTGGAGGGGAAGGGCCAGCCGGCGTGTCTGACGTCTATGTAAAACACACGGGTGCAGCAGGACAGAATAAACAAAGAGGGGACCGTGGGTTTGTTATCACAGACCTGTACTGCTGCCGGTTCTCTCTTGGCCGGCTGAGACTGCTGCTTTAGTTTTCCAGCCGACTCGGTGTGCCTCGCCTCTTCGGCATCCATGGGGTTCTTGACATCTGGAGGGCCTGGTCTCTTCTCTGGTCTCTCACTCACCACCCTCTTACCCTGCACAGAGACAACCTCCTAAAGTCAGGCTCTCGTGTTCTAATGCACAGTGTAATCACACATTCACTGTAGGGTTTTGAAGATTGTACCATTAAAATTCTTTGAGATTTATTCATCTCTGACACTTGCTGTAGCTGTGTTATCATGTAAAACCTCTCATATAAAAGCATTAAACTAATAAACACCTGCATGGGAGTATCTGATCAGGTAAATAATATTTTTCTCATTTTTAATTAAATTACCTTAACCTCACATTTTAGTTTTTTCCCATAGTATTTGAGAAAAATTGTTTTGTTCTAACATTTGTTTGTATTTTTTTTTACAACAACTGGTTTAACTGTAGCCTGGCCCTTGCTTTCATACACAGTTATGCTCAATCCTAGTTTCCCTTCACTGCTCCGTCTGGGATTTCTCCCATAAACAAGGATTTCTTCAGGAGAATTTTACCTGGGCCAATCAGTAAACAGAAGGAGGAGTTTTGAACGACAACTTCAATTTTCTGCTCAGTGTCTGCTTGTAGTTTAGCAATGGCAGTGGAGGAAGTGAATGAAGCCAGTCCATGTCAACAAGGCTTCCAAATTCAATTGAATTTGTCTGACAAAGCCTGCAGCACTCATTTACAGCCATCTCGTTCGGCTCAGTACTTCTCTCCTCTGAGTAGGGTTGTTTGCAGCGCACACAATTGTCGGTTAGCCTCTTAGCTTAGCCTCCTTCATGGTTGAGCTGGTGCACTGCATATGTCGTGGCCAACCGCGATTGGGTAAATCAGATCTAATTGTTCAAAATTTCAAGAGGCCACGCCCCCAGGATGCAATCACTTCTCAATAGCCAAGTCCAGACCCTCTGTACGAAGCAAAGCAAAGAAAAAGGAGCTGGTTTTTACCAGGCTAGTTTAACTGTAGAATCTTGTTAGTCTGCAATTTATAAAGACAACTCCATAAAGAATTATCATTAGCTTTTTTATGTAACATATTTTAATGACCCTGTACTGACAATAAATTAGTTTTAGTTGGAAAGCCAAACAGAAACGCACCAGTGTGGCCACACTTTGTTTGTTTTCAAGAGAAAAAAAAAGCATTGACATGACAGATTAATATATATCTAAAACGTAAAAAAGAGCTCCTCTCCTACCGTTTCAAACACTCCCAGTTCAGCACGTCTTCACAACAATGCTCAGGGAAGGAGAGCTCAGCTGAAGACAGAGCTCTAGGGAGGAGCTAAGTACAAATAGGCGGAGCTTTGTACCAGCAAGCGTTTAGGCAGCTCCACATGGCTACCACAGGAGATTCAAGGATTTTTAACTGTGCATTAATGAGTCAAAGCAACACTCTGAGTATGTTTTCGATGAAGGAATGACATTATGATAAAAAGCTAAAAAAAGTTGATTTTGCTTAATACCCCCTTTTACAGGTCTAGTATTTGAGAAAATTGCCAATATTTTACAGCAGACAATCTATGAATGTTCTGAAGCCAATAAACACAAAAATTCTTGCACTAATAGAACTAAACCCGTAAACAGATTTTGAACAATTTCCTTATTTTTCTGAATAAATTTGTCTACTTCAGTAATCTACTGTATTTATATGATGAAGCAAAGCATTCATTGTGTGGAGACTGTTTTATTTAATAAGTTCTTAAAATAATACCAAAGAGATTAAAAAAAGTTTATTTACCGTAATCTTAAATAAAATTAAACAATTTTAATTCAGCTGCTGATAAAAACGTTTTTACTCACTAAAATTGAGCAGAAAGCTTTACTTTATTTGTCACTTTCGGTTGAAATGAGGTCAGAAGTGAATGAACCTTATTGCCAGCCATGGTGACCGTCAGCTGCTTCCTGTGACCTCGCCCAGAACTCTGCGCTGGACCTTCCTCCTCCCTGTCAGGTCCAGGGTCCTGCTGTCCTTTTCCAGCTGGAGACCCACTGCTGCTCAGTTTTGTCACCACCACACGACTCTCCTGCTTCCAATCAAACAAAAAGAACAGATTCTGGAGTGAAAACCTAAGTGGTATTTCAGCGTCAAGAACTGTCTGGACTCTTACATCTGTGGACTTGCTGATCGTGATGGTAAGATCATCAGCTTTGCCTTTTCGGCTCTGCAGCGCCATTCCCTCCTCTTCTGCCTTCTTCCTGTCCTCTTCCACCTCCTGAATGCAACAAAAGCGTTATTTCCAGGAAGCGTTTCAGAGCTGCACACCTAAACATCTCCACCTGCACCTCACCTTGTACCTCTTCATCAGCGCCTCATTCTTCCTGCGGAGAGCCTCGATCTTCTTATCCAGCTCCAGATCTCTCTCGTGATCCCTCTTAGGCATCACGTTACTGGTGGTCTGATTCGACACATTCAGTCATCAGTCACAGACTTAATCAAACAATCAATCAGTTGCTTGTAAAAAACACTTGGAAACCAAAACTGTTTTGGTTTTATTTATAAACTGTTGTATCAAAAACAAGAGCAAACTTCATATTTTGTTCCATTTTTACGGAGAACAAAAAAAGCCCACACATCAGGCAATTACAGAAAACCTTATGTTCACTGGGAGAGAACACAGAGAGGAGAGTGAAATGCTAATCACTGGCTCCATGTGCTTTAGTAAAGCACAACACTGACACATCGTCGCAGCCACCACAGATGGAGCATTCATCACGAGGCTCAATTACACATATGTGGAGCATCCTAAACATCCCAGTGCAGTCAGCAGGGCACGCCTCCTCCCACCACACCAGGCTCGGGGGATAAAAACCTCCATGTGCCCTTCTGGTGCAGCAGCAGCAGTGTTATCTCTGTAAATATCTTTCTGTACAAAAAAAAATAATGTTTTTAAAAACCTCGACCCGAAAGCTGTTGCTGAATGGAGGAACATCAAATGTGCGCAAGCATCAAATATCTGCAAAACAATGATCTCACTTCCCTCTGCCTGAGGTAATTTAATATTCCCTCTCCTGCCTGGTTTGTGCAGAGTTAGGAAAACGTGGCTCAGCCTGAGTGACAATAAAACAAACTTTAACAGCACATCTTTGTGACGGGGAGAGGAGAGTTTGTCAACAACTCAATAATAGTGTAATATTATATATTTTAGTTTCTTTGGTTAAGTTTGAGTCGAAATGTGCAAATTTTCCACTTCGCTGCCTGAGGAGGAGATGTAATTAGACTTTATTACAAAATACTGTTTAAACATATTTTTTTAATTTCTCCCTCGATGTTCAGATTTATTGTAGAGAATCTACAATGAATGTGTTGTGTTCAGGACTCCAAAAGGTCCTTCACAAAATGGATCTTTCTAAGACGTTCATCGTATTGTTTTTAGTGCATTTGTTTTGCTTCACTGATGCGTTTTTCTTCTCATAGTTGTAGCTTTTTGAAACTCTGAATACAGTAAAATGACAATGGTTTGGCTTCCTCTCTGACTGAGCTCATCCACCTCTGATTCCTCAGTTTAACTGAGCTGCAAGAGCTGGAAAGTCTCCAGGTGATTACAAACTTCTTGAATTTGGTACTCAAACTGCCTCATGGCCTCTCCAAGACTCGTGTCTTACAATTATGTCGACAGAAAACTCTTTACGTTTTGGTTTTTTCAACCCAACAACTGGTCTGTCAAGCAAACTGTGAGCAGATGGAAGAATAATACTCTAAATATGTTCATGTGATTCTAATAATCACAAGCAGAAAAGATAGTGTGCTATAATAAGTGCCATATGTTGCAGTTTGTCCAAGCTTAAAAAATGAAAAAAAATAATCACTATAATTCCATCTACATGTGAAACTAAAATTTATTGAAAAATTCAAATCGCCTCTCGTAGCACAAGCCAAAGTTTTAAAGATCTATTTGTGCTCAGACAGACATACTTCAGATAATGACTCTCAGCTACTACTGCGCTAAATTTTAGCTCAATATCTGTAAAACTGAGTCAAAATAAACTAAACCAATCAGAACCTTATATGAAGTTTAAAAAAAACTTTTAGTCTGAAAAAAACAATCCAGGAAGATATAAAGAACAATTGTAATGCAAGCTGATTTGCAAAATATAAAAAATAAAACCAGCGCAAGTGTAAATGTTTTTCATCCATTATTGAGTTTATGATCCAGGCGAGTTTTACAAGGCAGAATAAAAAGCTAAATTAATCACTGCTGGTTTTTACGACAGTGTTTAATTTTACTTTCCTTAAGCCTATTGTTAAGTTGTTAATTTAAGGGGTTTAAAGCTTTTAAATGAAGCATACTTTCAAATGTGTTACACAGATGAGTGTGTGAGTTTCCCAGCTGTTTGAAGCATAATTTTTCTTAAAAAAAAAGAAGCATAATTTTTCTTTAATCCAGACCAAATCAGTCCTACCTAAAAAAATGTAATAATGAACAAAAAGAGCTCCAAACTTTGAACAAGCGCTGGCAGCGTCTGCTGTTATTCACAGCAAAGAAGCGCTAATAATGCTGCCAAAAAGAAAAGTTGCCAGTTCTGTGTGTCTTAACTGTGAAAAAAACATTGTTCATGTTGAACAATCACATTCTCCAAACTGTTTGAGTTATTCTGAGGGCTCAGAGGAAGCAGACGTGCCAAAGTGAGTCAGCCGTCTTACTCTGTAGCACCGATGGCAACCCAAGAGCCGAGGTCGTCTCTACGCGATGTGATGACTCACTGCTAACCAGCGGACAAACAGCATCAACACATTCCACGTCTTCCCAGCTGTTCTACCTGCGAAGAACCACTCCAGCTGAGGTGTTCTGAGTTGTGATCTGAAACGCGGCATCTTAAAGCCCAGCACAAGAAAAGTTTAGACTCACTCAGAGAGGCGGCAGGCTGGAAATGGTTACCTCACTGCTTCCAGTTGTCAGGGTATCCAAACACAACACACCATGAGGACATACCACCAAGAATAGGCTCTACAGGGAGCGGACTGTGAATCTCGGCGAGCTCAATGGCGGAGGGCTAAAGGGAACCTCTACAAACCGAAGCGAGGAGCCCCTGTTTGTGGATGGCAAACCATACGGGCTCAGGTGGCTTGAGTCTCAGTGCAGCAGCACAGAGACTCTGCCAGCAAACCGATGGCGCACGTGCCCCGACGAGAGGGCAAAAGGGAGAGGAAAAGGGCCTGCAGGGAGAAGCTGCCAAGGTTTCCCTCCTACCCAGCGTTCCTGCTTCCTACAGCAGTGGAGAGAAGTGAAACGCAGCCACAGCTAAATCTGCGACAGAGCAGAGGAAGGAACATAACACCAGAGAGATGAGGGAAGGGAAGGGAAGGAGAGACAAGGTACTCACGGGTCTTTCCATGTCAGCGGTGAGAGCTGGGCCAGGTCCAGGAGCAGGGCAGCCGAGGCAGCAGAGTGGGCTGCCTCCAGTCCACGGTCATGCCTCGATTACAACGAGCCGAGCTGGGCAGGCAGCCAAGACGTCTAACAAACACACAGAGCTCCCCTGTTAACGGATTTCACAGCACCCGCCTGCTCGTTCTCCCTCTCCCCGACTCTCCAAACCTCCCACCCTCCCACTTGTGTGCTCCGTCGCTCCCACTCTCCCCCTATAAAGCACTTGCTCTTTCCCCTCCTCACTCATCTCAGAGCATGCTGCTGAAACCCTGTTACTCTTCCCACACACCTGACACAACAGCACAACCAAAAACACAGTTGATGCTCAGGCGCCAGCAGCAAATCTACGCTAACTCTGCCTCAATTCCACTGCATAAAACCAGGAGAAAATAGTTTTGTTCTTTATTTATTTGTGAGATTGCTGTTATGAATATGATTTGGATTTTTCTTTTTACTTTTATGTCAGTTTAAAACTAGGATTATGTTATGAGGAAAGGAGGAAATATACAGTAGTTTTTGAGCTCAAATCTTAAAACTAACAATACAAAGGGTCACATGAAACGTCATGACATTTTGCACAAGAGGTATCCTAATCAGATGTCTTATCAGCCTCAGCTGACCTGTTTTAATGCAGAGGAGCAGCGGTTCTACTCCAAGCTCCCCTCAGGTGCCAGAACTCATATATATTGATAAAAAGTTGACCTCTGGTAGAGTTTCCTTCAAACATTCCCCTATGCAAACCCAGACATCGCAAATGAGATTCGTGTGCCGCTGCAGTTTCAACAGCTGCTCCTTCCAGCTCCAGACGACATGTTTAAAATGCTAAAGAGGCTTCCGAAAGACAGCAGAAGGGGGTCAGGGGACAAAGGATTTCCCACAATTCTTTATACGGCGTACTGCCTGCTGCAGAGTGGGAGACTTAATGACAAGGAGCTGGTTAGATTAATGTCTCTCCAAGAAATCTGTCACTGGAGACCCAGAAACAGGGTTTGTCAGAGTCTAAAATTCACAAAAACGACTGTTCTTTATGCTCTGAAATATTTGAGGATTAGATTATTTAATGTCTAATTTTAATTTGACGGAAAGAAAGACCCCATATTACAAAGTGGATAGTTATGTGTGTGTTATAACTGGAAGTATGTATTTGAATGGTAAACCTTTATTTGTGAGCTTTATTTAAACCAAGAGAAGATCAATAATAGATTTAGAAATACATGGTTTCAGGAAAAACTGCAACCTTTATTTTGGGGTCTCCAGCTGTCCTTTTGCATAATTTCTCATCAGTTTGATGTAATTTTCTTTCCTTTTGCTGTTGTACAATGTGTTGATCATTTCACAACCTGATTTGAACAGTTCGAAGTATTGTTGTGTATCTTCTCTCAGTTGCATGTTTTAGAGGTTATGTCACTTGTCATCAAGGTCATTCAATGTTTTTGTGTGTTTGTTTCTCATATTATTCATATCAGCATCTTTTTGTGGTAGACAGCACTTAATTTTAATGTTTGAATCTCACAATTATGGTTTGTTGTTTATTATGATGTGTATTACTTTGTTATTTTTTTCTATATTTGTCATTTTGACAAAATTGGTTTAAATTTATTGTAAATTCTGGGGTCACATCATTGGTTTGGTCATTCTATGCCTCTTGTTGACTGCTTTGCATTAAAGATTTAATATAAAAAGTCACATCACATTACATTTTTTTATCTTACTGTAGCTATTTTGTTCTTAATTTCTCTTGAAAAGCTTGTTTTTTATAGTTTTTGATACAAGCTAAGCTAAATTCTGGTTTGCTAATTCTCAAAAATAGAAAAATGTGTTAGTTTAATAATTGTAAAAAATAAAAAATTGCATATTTGTTCACGGGTAGCTTTTTATTTCCCAAATTATCTTCTATCATATAGCAAGCATAATGTTAGATAATTTAAAAAACAAATAAATGTATAAAATAAACTACTTACAACATTCCCATCGCAGAATCAAGCTAACAGCACGAGGCAGGAGCTGCAAACTAAAAGCAATGTGAGCTTCTGTCCACAAAATGGCGCCAAAACACCTCTTACTGAACCACGAGCTCATTTTACAATAAATGGGTTTTAATTTATAATATCGACTAAATTTGATTGCACTGTTTGATTTAAATACTGTGAATAGGGTCTGTTTAAAAAATATACAAAAAGCAAGTCAATAAATAACAGCAGTTGTGACGCAAACAAAATGTATGGCACATGCATTTATTTTATTAACCACTAGAGGGCTCTCTATGGTTGCAAGTGCACACACATTAAAATCTAAATGTACTCTCAGAATTTTTGTTAAAACAAATAGATAGAACAAAAAGTAACTTCAAAAAAGCACATCAAATTAAATAAAACAGCATAAGGAAAATTCTGGCTTTAGTTGAAATCCTACCCAACAGTCTGATAAATGCACTGTATGCAGGAAAGTTACCACATCTGGCACTCAATTTAAAAAATGAACACGCCCACAAAATGTCAAATAAATTACAAGTTGGGAGAAGAAACACATTTCGCAAGATGCAGCAATGGCAAGCACGTGCAGCGACAAAGGAAAAAAAAAAGAGGAGGGTTCAGTAGGAACATGGGAGTTTCCCCATGCAGCCTGAGTCTATGGCATCACATAACTAGAGTCACCTGCAACAATTCTGAGATGTTCTGGAAGCAGGTTTTATTGTTCCATGTATTCCAGAGCGGTGTTTGCCCCTCTAATATAAGGATTGCTTCTGCAGACAGAGAAATTATATCTCCTGTAGGATCAGAACTTGTGCAGCAGTGATTTTGGATTACAGGTTTTTTGAAAAGCTTGAACATATCATAAAAATAGCACAGCCTAGAAACAACAAACGCCTAGACTGGTTTTTCAAGGGAAAGGATACTCTTAAAGTTGGCAGGAGATTATATTACACATGAAAGAAAAGGTAGTCATAGTGACTTTTTCTTGTTCGTAAATAAAGGACATAACTTGATTGTAACTTCAAAAAGTATCTTAGTGCCAACTCAACTTCAGTTTTTTCTGTATAAATAATGTTTAAAAAAAAGTATTGGTCCAAATACAAAACCTTGTGGAATTCCACAAAATAAACAATTTATTGTTAAAATAACAGTATAACAATTATCTACTAACTTCTGTTTTGTTTTGTTTTTTCATTCAATTTATTTTGCCGTTACTTATCCAGGGAAATACCTTCTCAAGGGAGGCCTGGGCTTCAAGGCAACCTGTTTTAGTCTGTGTGGGAAACTGGAGTACACAGAGAAAACCCATACAAGCACGAGGAGAACATGCAAACTCCACACAAGACCCCAGATCTGAACCAGGAATAGAACCCCGAACTTTCTTACTGTGAGGCGACACTACAGCACTAACTGCTGAGCCAATAGTGCTGCCCTTTCTGCATTAAAGTTATAGTCTGGAGCATGGAACAAGAAGAAGTCAACTCCTCTGGGTCGACATCTTCCTCCTGTTTCTGCTGAACTTTTGTCTACATTTACTTTGAAGTTTGAAGAAGACTCCTGGAAGTAGAAACCTGTGAGACGTTCTGCTTCCTGATCGTTCTGTTTTTGATTCACAAATAAATTCATCCACATTTCTAGAACTAAAACAGCTTTTCAATCAGACTGCTTTTAAGTTTTCTAATTATATTCATGCATGGCAACCAACCGTTGAAGGATGCAACTCCAAACAGCTTCGTAACTATCAGTGATAATTGCAACACAGTGAATACACACACAAAAAGACGAATTAACTTATAAAAAGATTCAAGGATCTTTGGCACTTCAGAAAACAAAGGGTGGATATTTCTGGTCATAATGGTTTGGGTGTGTCAAAAAAAAGAAGCCTCTGCACCCATCAGTTGACAGATGTCTGTTTTTCTGCAGGCGCTTTTCTTCGGTCACATGATCACCATCAGCTCTCCTTTTGTGTGAAAGCCTGACGACAGTGACAGGTGTATCCTGAGCATTTACCTGTAATTATTGTTAACAGCAACAAGGTCTGTGCTTTTTAAAAATGTTGCATGAACTATTGATCACTCAAAAAATAGACTCAAAATATGGTGAAAGAGCAGATTAGCCAATATATTCTCAAAATTTAAGTAAAACCAAAAGGAATAGAATAGAATAGAATAGAATAGAATAGAATAGAATAGAATAGAATAGAATAGAATAGAATAGAAACAACCTTTATTGTCCTGCAGAGGGGAAATTCAGGTGTAACAGCAGCAGCAGATGCATCAATTCACAAAACAATAGTAGCAATAATAATATAATTAAAAATAATAATAATAAAAATACTGTACAAGACAAGAAAGATAAAAATAAGACACTGTGCAGAAAAATTACAAAGAAAACAGTCATGACAGATTAAGGGGATGTGCAACTGAGTCAAATTAAGTCATTTCTTGCAATGTGCATAATGTGCATGTGTGATAAATATTGTAAAGGGCAGGATATTTACAGTGCAGTGCTTCAGTACAGAAAATTAGATGTGCAATATAGCCATAAGAGTGTTAATTATGTAATGACTGAGAAACAGAGTTGGTTGTTGTGCAAACAAACATGAATGCTTATTGAATTTGTTGGGAGCAGTGCTGGTTGTGGAGTCTAACAGCTGCTGGGAGGAAGGATCTGCATGCCTAAAATAAAAAATCTGCCATCAGAGTACAACTGAGGCAGAAGCAATGATCAACAAATCAACCAATATTGACAAATAATCCATTTTGTTTGGAGAACTTAATATTTACCTACAATTTCCAACAAAAATGTCAAATTTTCAGACTTCAGTCACTCAGTGGCATTGTATAAGTAAGGGAGGGAGGGTGGTGCACGAAGCTGGAGGTGAGGCTGCAACATGACTCAGCTCTTTCTGATTTTCAGTGGTCACAGACAGGTTAACACATGAGATCAGACAAGTCCCTGAAAGCCAAACTGTTTGCAGACAACTCAGTGATCTGTGGTGAGAGTAGAGAGCAGGTGGAAGGAGGAGAGGTGGAGGGAAGAGAGTCAGCTGTGTTGATAAATGAAAGAGAGGCAGGTGGAAGAGTGAGGCTGTATGAAGAGGGAGAGAAATTTAGGAAGATGAGTTTGGGTTCATTTTATTTACAGTCTTTCACCTCAATGGGATTTTTTATTTTGCATTCAGACTTATTTAACCTCATTATATATAACCTAAAAAAGCTTGTAAAGGTGTATTGATCTAATACCAAGATGAGTATTTGTATCAAATCAATGCCAGCGTGATGAGATCACTTATTTTATTTACAATTTATTTTTGACAAATTATGTTTTATTTTGTTGTAGCTGGTTAACAAAAAACATTTTTATTTGTTTAAAAATTTTAGCTCTTAATCGACTAAGTAAAGGCAAAAAATCACAAAATTGTTCATGAACATGACAAATCTATTTGTTGTAGCTTTGTATTTACTTGGAATTGTATCGTAAGCAAAATTCCAAGAACCGCCCACCCCTATCATACAGACTCTCTGTTATAGCAGACTTTTCACATGACTTCATTTTTACAAACCTTTTGAGGTCCTTGTCCTAAAAGAACCCATGAAAAGCTCACATGTTGTCCTTTTAATAATCTGTTCTTTGTACTGATTCAAATAAATGTTCTTTTAAAGGTCGTTGCAGTCGTGCTTTTTAACATTTGCCGTTGAACTGCTACTTAGAGCTTTTTTGTTTCTTTTAAAACTGTTTCACGATCATTTGAGGTTTGATTTTTTTAACACTTGAAGAAAAACAAACTTTATGGAAAATGTCCCACATTATTTTCTTAATTTATTTTTTATTTTCTTGCAGGAGACAAACCTTGTACCTTCCATCAGACTGGGAACCTGTTGCTACTTGTCCAAATCTCAGCTTATAAAATTCTAGTTTTTATGACCAAATAACCCAACAGTGTGTAATTATAAAGGAAAACTATTCATTCTACAGCTGCAGCCTCTGCACATACAGAGGTGTCTGTTTGTTTTACCAATTACTTTATTAGTTAAACTTTGGAGAAAAGACCCGCCCTGCCCTGGAACCTTCGTGATGCTCCTAAATTACACGGAGCTGTCATTAATGTTGACAGAAGAAAACGCCCCTGTCTTTCCCTGCCAGACTCAAATCCTACCTGTTCTGCAGCTCTCCAACAGTCACGTTGGACAACAAGAGGGCAGAGCTTCCCAAACACACCCACATTTTTTTCATTTTTACACACCAACCTCATAAATACAGAGGCAGCACAAGCATAGGAAGCAAAGCGTTCTCCTTCTGAGTCAGGTATGTGTTGGCTTATCATTTAAAATGAGTGCAGAGAGTCTAAGTGTTTTTTATTTTTAATTGTTGGTTGTTGATTTTTCAGGAAAACCCTTCGTTTTGAACTCACCGACAAGACAAAATGAGTGATCGTAAGTGTCTTTTTTGCAAACAGACTGATTTATGCACACACTTCTGCTACTCACTGTATTTTCTCTTATACTGCCTCAAATTGTTATTGTGCAACTACTCATTTGAAAATGAAATGTCTGTGCAGCTCAACAAAATATTTTTGGTTTGTTTTTGTGATAATTAAAAGTCATTTTTACCATTCTGTCTTTTTTTCCCCCTAACTTTTCCAAAGCAAAATCAACAAATGTGAGTCGTTTTTAATTTTTCAATCTGGTCTTAACACAAAATATTTAAATATTTGTACTTATGATGCTGTTTTCTTGTATTTGGTGAAGCCTCCCACAGGGGATGCAGGAGTAAGTACATCTTTCATTATTCTTATTTGTTTTCTGGCTCATGTTGTGTTTATGTAATATAATCTCTAGTTAAGAATATTAATCTTTACAAAACTCTTGTGTCATTTTTTTGTGACTGATTAAAGTGCAAAGGAAAGAAGGACGGACATGGACATGGACACGGTGGGGAGGGACATGGACATGGACATGGTGGTAAAGATGGTCATGGACCTGGTAAAGAGTGTCATGGACCTGGTAAAGATGGTCACGGACCTGGTAAAGATGGTCACGGACATGGACATGGCAAGAAATGAAAGAAACCACTCAAGCAGTGTTAAATAAGAAATGATGAAATTACTAAATTGACATTTTGTGATATTGATTAATCTATAATTGTATTGCAACTCTAATAAAATACTCCATTACACAATTTCTCTTTATTATTTTATTTTGCATGACCTGTTTATTAAAGGAGCACAGATTCTTTTATCCATAGCAGACGACCTCTCAGAGCTCAGTGTGGCTTCAACAATTTATTTTAATGGCAGGGCATTAGGTTCATAAAATAAAGCACATATGTGAAATTTAATAAAACATAAAGAAATTGCAGAAAAAGTCAAATCATTCAAAAAGAGTAAATGAAAGTTGTGTTGTATATGAAATAAAAACTTTTGTCTGTTTTTTAAAGGAATAAATATATAAGGTTGTGACTTAAAAGGCTTTTTTTTATTTATTGTCATGTATGTTATATAATGAAGAAAAATAAATCAACAAACTAGAAAACTATATTTACTGAGTAAAAAAAATAGATCCAAAATCGTGTGGTTACTGGTCTAATATGATAATAAAGCATCTTTATTTGCCTTAGTTGGTGTCATTGTTCTGTCATTTTTTAAATGTTTGTGCAGCCGCCTTGAAGCGATCGTAACTTGATTCTTCCCTGTTTAACTGGTTTGAGCAAGTTTACATGCTCTACAAATGTTTCTCTAACTAAACTGTTGAATCTGGAGAAGGTTACAGACAGCTCTCTGTGGGTTTTTTTTTTTTTTCAGTTCAAGATTATTATCAATCTCAGGAGAGATCAACTGAAAGTCACATTCAATATTTAAACCCATCACTGCACAAAAATAATCTGGGTGAAAAAAAAAATCATTCATCTGCCTGTATTTATATCATTAAGATTGAATTTTAAATTAAAGATTATTTGAATTAAGTGCAAAAATAGTCACCTAAACATAAAAAGAAGAGAAAACTGTACCTGCAGTAAAACATGGAGCAGGCTCGGTTACATCCTGCTTTGCTGCATGTGAAACTTGGTGTTTTGAATCTGTGCAGGCTATAATGACATTTCAAGACTAGGCAAGGCATTTTGAACTCAAAATGTGTTGCCCAGTGTCAGAAAGCTTCGTCTCAGTTGCAAAAAAAAACAGGTTAATGACACAAAACTCAGATAAAAGTAACCACAAATGGCTTAAAACAAATGTATTCACATCTGTGGATAAATTAGATTAATAGATTAGTAGGAAGGTCACGTTCAGCAGGTTGAACAGCTTCATTAAACTAACTGCTCTCTTGTTCCAATACTTTTATTCATCTTTAAAGCCTTTTATGCCACCATCCTCATGATTTCCTTTTTGAATAACAGTAGATAAAACAGTCATTCTGCTTCCAGATTTCAACTTGTGATTTTGGTTTAACTTTAAGCAATAATCCTTAAACGAAACAACCCCATTTAAAACTGAACAGCTAATTCCTGATCCAACCAGTTTTTCTTTTTTTTTTTTTTGTCTGCAACCCAGACTGATTAAAGGACGACCACATATGCAAACAAATGATTACAAGATGACATCATTAATGAAATTAAGTTTGTGCAGATCAGTTATTGCCCCCAATAAGTCCGACATCACAACGTCTCCGAAACTAAACTTTGACAAAATTCTTAACTCAGAACAAAAATCAGCAAATTGCTTTGGAGGGTAAAAGAGAGACATTAGGGTGATCTCGTGTGTTTGTTCAGATCACCTGACTGGATTTTTCAGATTTCAGGTGCGACACAACCAGTGTCCACAGGTTTGGTCCAGCCCTGCTTGTACACAAACAGTCAACTGCACGTAAAAACAGGACAATTTTTTAACTTTAAATGTCGTTCCTTTTGCCAAATCTTTAAAAACACGGTGAGAGCTGCAGGAAGTCCAGTTTGACACTCGGTCATTTGCAGAAACATGTCGCTGCAGCACAAGCAGAATGTGATTCGTGAGCACTTCCTGACAGAAAAACACTTTAACTGCAGGAAAACATTCTTTTAAAGCTTTCATGTCCTGACAGATTCATGTCCTGTGAGCTCATGCACCTTCATCCCAACCGTTCACCTGACTGCACAGACAAGACCAAACCATCACCTTCGTGCTTTATAATATGATATCTTTACAGATTTTTTAAAACATGGTTTGTTTATATGTACAGAAATGGGTAAAAAGGGTTTTTGCATGGAAGATGTTGCAGAATGATTGGAAATCAACAGACTTAATCTCTTTAAGAGCTTTTAACAGAGAATTGTGCTTAATTCCATTACATGTTGTTCTTAGTTTTGCTGTAATGTTTCATATTATTTCCTTTTAGTCATTTATTGTGCAACTATATAACTTAAATGTACTTACTGCTTGGACAAGACTCTCTTGAAACAGAGCCTTTTCATTGATCTCTGGGAGTTTTCCTAGTAAAATATAGTTATATGTTCTTTTTTAAATCCAGATTTCCACTAAAATATTTGTTAAAGGTATTAAATGACAGCTTCGGAGTTTGGGGTTGTTTGTTTTTGTTTATCTGCTCTGCCCTCGAGGCCTTCAGCAGATCATGAACAAAATAGTTTTTGGAGTTGTAATTCAGTTTTCTCAGCTCTTCCAGTCATCACGAGCTCTAGTTTGACAACAGAGCTGCACAACCACACCCACATTCTTCAGCTCAAACACAACCTGATCAGATTCCGACATAACAAACTGTGTAACTGAGTCAGTTTTGTATCGCTGGCTGTAACAATGTAGCAAAAGCTGCAAGATATGTTTCTGCGATCCTAGTGTGATGTTTTAGAAGAGTGTCTGGATTCCAGTAAAGACATCATCACTTTCTGCAGCTGATGTTTTTGTTTGTTACCAAAATATCTCAGATTGTGCTGAACGATATTTGCAAAGTTTGACTAAAGTGGCTCCAACTCTTTATTAATCAGAAGATGGGTTTCGGAAGAAAATGTGCTCCTTAGCATTCCTTCTCCTTTCCAGACCTTAGTTTTAGTGTTCTGAAGCAAATTGTTAGTACAAAAAGTTTGTTTTTAATCAAACAATTTGGTGATTTTTTTTTACATTACATTTTTTTCTTGTTACTTTAAGGCGTTTGAGCAGACTCTTTATCCACACTATTAAAATATTTTCTGATTTGAGGTTATAAAACACTTATCTGCACGTGCAACCTCATCTATAGTGTTAAATAAACACAGATACTTGAATGATGTAAGAAAATATTAAATAAATAAGCCATTTTGGGGATAATTATCTATTTAGGCTTAACATAAAAATGCAAACTGACATAATTCAAATTGCACAAATACTAGTGTTCAGAAAAGAAATCAGAGACAAAAAATTACTCCAAAAAACAAACATTTAGTCTTTATTTGATCTTTTCTGACCAATAAGTAGAAATGTAAAACCTGATGTCAGTTTAGACTTGAAGCAGCAGTAAATTTCATTTAAAAAAAACAACATAAAAATTAACTTACAAGAGGTGCAAAACAATCAAATTTCATTTTGTTAAGCATTGTTGCACGTATGTCAGGATTTAGTGTTAATTTTGTTAAAAAGGGCAGATCAACAAAAGATTAATTCTCTTGTGTGGTGCTGAGAAAGTTCACAGTTTAAAAAGGTTTCTTTGTCCAACGACTTTGAAAATAAGTCAGAAATTTAACGGAGGAGTTTGTGATTTCAGCAGAACGGCTTGTCTCAAACAACAATATTAAACTGTTGTCTAGACTGGTTCTGGACTCATTGTTTCACAGCTTTCGTGGAAAAGGCACATCTTTACATGTGAGCAGAAGCAACTCGAGGCGCCTCCAGTTAGAACTCGTCCATGGGAGGTGGGACGGGGGGAGACAGGAATGTTTAACTGGAGAGAAAAGGAAGCAAAGAGGAAGATTTTTATAATTATCTCTTACCAACACCTTTCATTAACTTAGATGTGTGTATTTTATTTTTCGTACCTTTTGTACCACCGACCAGAGCAGAGGAGGTTTCTTTAGAAGAGCCCGCTGACCTGCTCAGTCTCAGGGTCCAGGTCGATGTCGTAGAAACAGGGTCGGGTGGGCAGACCGGGGATGGTGGGCATCTGAACAAAGCAGCTGCATCAGAAACCTCAGCAGGAAATATCACCCGCAGTCTGGTATTTAATGAACCACGGGAGAGATTCTACTGAAGCTCTCAGAACGTAATCCTTGGATCTATATCCACAGCAGATTAACTTGTGGAGTCAACCCGATTCAAGATGGCCGCCACAGCTAACCGGCTTTGGCCAACACAGAAACACTTGTATAGATACTGGGCTAAAATCTTGTGTGGTAGTAGCTGAGACTGATGCAGAACCAGTGACGGGCACAGTTATGCTAATCCACTAATAGCAGAACTAGCTTCTCACTTAGCAGATTAGCTTTAATGCTAACTTTGGAAACAGCTAGCGGACCAATTAGCTACCAGTAAAATTACTAAAAAATTAAATCACAAATTTTAACACTTCTATTTTTATGCTGTTTGGCATAGATAAAATAAAAACATCCTCTCTTAAAAGCAGCGCTGGATGTGTCAGGCACCCAGTGGGTTAGCGTGTAGCATCTTTAGCAGCTAAACTTCAAACTAAGAGTATCAAAAAGAAATTAAATAAAATTTAACAATATTTAAATAATGAATATTGACTAGGTCTAAAATACGGTGGAGAAAGCATTTGCTATTTGCTGTTTGACCAACTTCAAACAGTATTTATAAAAATACAAACTCGATCAAGGAAATGTTTTGATCCTAAAGAGTTAAACTGGAAGTATCAGGTTATACAGAGATATAACTCTGGTTTGGTTTGGCCAATTTGCTACCTTAAACTTAAACCAATAAAAAACTATCATGTTTGCATCAGTCCCACCAAGACACAGGCTGGATGACAGTCGTCTTAGCGGTTAGCATTAGCATCCAATAATTTTGTAGCGTTAGCATAGCTAAGATTCTTGTTTAGTGGATTAGTGGTTAATGAAGCTTACTTCTTGGTTAGCTGTGTCCAAGATTGTATAAAACATACTCCAAGCATTAACAGATCCATAAGATTTTTGAGACTTAGTTGTTGTGTATGTCTGTTAGCAAAATATCTTTTGACCCACTGTTTGGATACATAGTTTATTTTAGCCTTGTTGCTTTTATATGTTCCAAAGTTAGTAATAAATTTAAATAGTAAATAAAAGTTTGTTTAGAGCTTACGGTTCCAACCAGCGGGAAGAGGAAACCAGCGCCCACACTGGCTCGGATGTCTCTAATCGGCAGGACAAAACCAGTGGGCACGCCTTTCTTCTCTGCCTCATGAGACAGAGACAAGTGTGTCTTAGCCATGCAGATTGGAAGGTTACCAAAGCCCTGCAGGAAAACACACAAAGAAAAGTTGTGTTTTTATAGAAGAATCTCCATTTGCAGTGACTCTGAGCAAAGAAACAGACTTTAGAGTCAACTGTGAGGCCTGCTCACCTGTTTGGTGTACAGCTCCACCTTGTGTTGGGCTTCAGGAAGAAGCTCAATATCATCGGCTCCATAGATCTTCTGAGCGATTATCCGAATCTTGTCAGCAACAGGAAGCTAAAGAGAAGTTTGTTTAAAAAAATGTAAAAAAAGAACTTAAATCACTATAACTTAGATAAAAGTCTATACCTCTAAATCATAGAGGAATTTAAAGTTGCTGGGGGCCTCACTGGCCCTCTGGACGGCCTGACCGAGGGCCACAGCGCCGGCTCCACCTTCAGCCCAGTGGAAGCATCGGACAGCATCAAAAGCTCCGGCATCTTTGGCCAGGCTGCAGACCAGGTCCAGTTCAGCCTCCGTATCCATCCTGTCAGTCAGCACGAAAACAAACAGAAAACACATCAACACTGAGGTTTAGTTAATTAAATTAATCTTTTTTTTACATGTTCTGTAAAATCCCTCACTTGAAAGCATTGACAGCCACCACCACCGGCACACCAAAGTGTTTGGCATTTTCTATCTGTTTCTTCATGTTGCTGCAGCCATTTTTCAGCAGCTCCAGGTTCTGCAAACAGAGACAAAAACACTGAAACGTTCTGCCATCTATAATAGGGTATGTAGACATGACCCAAAACGCTGCACACACTTTAGCCTTTAATATACATTTATATGAACTGAAATTTGGTGTGAAAACATGATTAAGTTGGTTGTTTTTCTGCTTTACCTCCTCCACATATTCCTTAGGCAGCGGCATCCCAGCAGTGACCTGAACACAGGAAATATTTCAGCAAATAGCTTTTAAAAAACACAGCAACTCACTCAGAATAATTTTACTCACCGTTGGTCCTCCACCGTGCATCTTCAGAGCCCGAACTGTCGCCACCAGAACCACCACGTGGGGTCTCAGGCCCGAGTAGCGGCACTTGATGTTAAAGAACTTCTCCATGCCGATGTCGGCACCGAAACCGGCCTCCGTCACTGTCAGACACACACAGAGGTTGAGAGACGTCAGGATTAGGAACTTATTTTTTTAGTGAACTTGTTGGTGCCATCTTCTTACCCACAAAGCCCTCGGGTCCAACCAGCTTCAGGGCGATTTTATCAGCCAGAATGGACGAGTTTCCGTGGGCGATGTTTGCAAAAGGGCCGGCGTGAACAAACACAGGCGTTCCCTGTAAAGTAAATTAAAATAAAATAAAATAAAATATAAATTTAAGTTTCTTATCTGGTTTAATGCTCACCTCCAGAGTCTGCATCAGGTTTGGCTTGATGGCGTCTTTCATCAGCACAGTCAGGGCTCCGCTCACACCCTGCAGAGGAAAAAACATGCCTTTACAACAAAACAAACAGAGCTACACACACACAGCGTCACATCACGGGGCACGCTCTGACCAGGTCCTCAGTGGTGATTGGCTCTCCGCCTTGGCTGGTGGCTACAACCATCTTGGCCAGGCGCTGTCGCATGTCCTCAAGGCTGCTGGTGAGGGCGAGGACGGCCATGATCTCACTCGCCACTGTGATGTCAAACTGGGCCTGAGGGGACAAACTAACGTCAGCATCTAAAGGAATATGTTGAATCTTTTTAAATGTTGCAGAGTTTATTTACATCCAGCTGCATTAGAAACAAAACTAGAGAAATCACATTTTTATTTAAAGAAAAATCCAGAGAACAACATTTTCTAAAAGGCTGAAACTGAAAGAAGACAGGCTATAAGCCTAAAAATACTAACTCCAAGTAGCAAAAAGCTAACCAAAAACTAGAGAGACAGCATTTCCTGTGAAAATGCTGAGAGATTTTTGATGAAAGTTGAAAAGTTTCAAAAGCAAAACTATTATTCTGAGTTAAATTTGTACAACTGATTTTTGCTGAAAGTACAACACAAGTGAAATATTAGTAGTAAGACAGCAAAAGGGTCAAAAAATCTGAAATTAGCTAAAAAAAAAAAGTAGATTAAACAAGTAAAAATCAACAGAACAAGAAGTACTTACAATTTGTTCTGAAATAAACAAGCTGAAACCAACCCTCATTGTGAATTCTTGATCAAACATTCACACAACTAAATGCAGAAAAATACTAGCTAAAGGTTAAAAGCAGCAAAAGGCTAGACAAATTAAGCAAAGGGCTAACTAAATGCTAAATGTAGCAAAAGGCTAGCTAGAGGTTAAAAGTAGCAGAACAGTAGCTAAAAACTAAAATAGACTAGGAAGACAAAAACAATGTTTATAGTGAGATTGGAGAGAGCTCAGTGTAAGTCTATATAGAAAATATTTGTAAATAAAATAAATATTTGAAAAACATAAAAGCTACAGAAAGCTGAGGTCTTGTAACAGATCTCCTGTATTAGATGAACATTTCCGTGTATGAATGACTACAATCGGACAAGGTTTGCAGAAGTAGTCAGATTGTAGAAAGAGAAATAAACATAAAAACTGTGCTGACTCAGCGGTATCAAAATACGTACAAATACTTCAGTCCCACCTCTCTTGTGTGTCCCTTCTCAGTCGGCGACTGTCCGATGGTGATTTTCCTCAAGAATCGATCATTTGTGTCCAAAACTGACACAACAAAAACAAAATATGGCTGTTTTTAACAGAAGGCTCAATTCAGTAAACTCCAGATGATGTTACACAAGAGCACACCAGAAGCTCTTACCTCTCTGCCAGGTAACAGAGCCTGGGTTGATGTCCAGGCGGGCAAAGCGGGTAATTTCCTCATCTGTTAGAGTGGACGGATCGGTCTTCTCTATCCCCAGTTTCTAGACAAATTTTCAAAGATAAGTACAGCTCTGTGCAAGAACCTAAACGAAACAAAAGCAATAGGGTTTATTACTTTTAATCTGCAGAGCTGGATCGGAGAGAACGTCCTCTTTCCTCCACTGAGTGGGACCAAGCGGTTATACAGAGCCTGAGCACGCAGCAGGAAAAAAGGAAGGAAAACCTGAATGAATTTGACCTTTGGAGATGTTCAGCCCTCCGCTTGCAGAAGTGAGAACCCACCTTGTCGGATTGCGTGGCCTCGTGGAACATGCGAGCATCGATGGCTGCAGCCACCAAGTTGTTGGCAGCTGTGATGGCGTGAATGTCACCAGTCAGATGGAGGTTAAACTACAGCCAAATAAAAACATGATAAACTAAAAAGGCACACTTTTTCCTCATATAAAAACACAACCTTTATGGAGGGGAGAACGGTACCTCTTCCATTGGAATGACTTGAGAGTAGCCGCCTCCTGCAGCGCCGCCTAGTGACGAGACAAACAACGACCACTTTTAGAGAGAACTGTTACAACTTTAATTCAGAGGTGTGGAGGGGGCCTTGACCACGTGACCACATGATCCACAGACCGGGCAAGGGTCAGGATTTACATTACAAAAATCTTATTATTTGAGTGTATATAAGCTTTCTAATGTATATAAAAATGGCAGAAAGCTGTGATTTATGGATTTACCAACTGAAAAGAGACAGATTATATTTTATTTACCTGGATAATGATGTGATGTGATCTGAGCAGAACTGAAGCTTATAAAGCCAATGTAACCACTGTTAATTATTGAATTGGCTAACAGATATTAGCTTTTGGAGCATAAATATACACAAATTAATGAATGTTTTCATTCTCCTCTGGCTCTGAGTCAGACTTTGGCTCCAACATATAAGTCTGGATGGACAATGATTGAAATGTGAAAAAGAAGGACTTTAATGCATGATGTGTCTCCTTTAAAGTATCACTGGATATGTAATGAACATTTACTAAGTGTTGATTGGTAAATATTTATCATCATCATCATTTATGATTATAAATCTACTATATTACTAGATGAAGTCATAATTTATAAGTTTAATAAGTTACTGACTGACTTATACCAGAAGAATATATAAATAATGATTCATTATTTATATATTCTTCTGGTATACATCTAGCTGTTTTACATGATCACTGAATGAAATAACAATTAATTATTATATTAATTTACAGTAAAAATATTAAAGATAATCCAGTTGGACTTTCTGTTAATCTAACAGTTGTTTTGAAGGCAGTGAGCTAACATCGTCAGCATTTCTGCTCCTCCACGCTGTCACAGAAGCTAACAGGTTAGACGGGGCTTAGTCTAGTGATATTTAACTCTATGGTCTATGGGGGGCGGGGTCCCATTAGCATCAAAACAAAAATGAACTAACCTTTAATGCCAAAGGTGGGTCCCTGGGAGGGCTGTCGAACACAAGCGAAGGCATTGAGCTTCATGTGGGCTCCCATGGCCTGAACCAAGCCGATCGTGGTGGTGCTCTTACCTTCACCCAGAGGAGTGGGTGTGATGCTGCAGGCAGAATTAATCGACACATCAGCCGAAGTTGTGCAAGAAGTCTTTGTCTAACTACAGAAATAGTTTTGTTTGTTCTCCAGCAGACGGGACGTACCCCGTTACCACCACATATTTGCCGTCCGGCTGGGACTGCAGGCGCTTGATGATGCTCAGCTGCACCTTGGCCTTCGTCTTGCCGTACAGCTCCACTTCGTCAGAAAGCAAGCCCACCTCACTGGCCAGAAGGTCGATGGGCTTGGGCACGCCGGAGCGAGATATCACAATGTCACTGTTGAAAATAAAATAAAATAACAGCTTTTCATCTGAGAATGAAGATCATTTTAGATAAACAAAGGTTTTTTTTGTAAAACTTACTGAATTTTTGCGTCGAAACCCAAATAAATAAAGGCAAAAACACAAACCTTGGCACGGGCATCTGGAGGTGGAGCTTGGTGTAAGAAATGTCCCACTTCCCAGGCTGATGGCTGTCCAGGAAACGTTTTGCGCTCAACACTGTATTCTAAACAAATAATCAACTTTCAACCACAACATTTCTTTTAGAAAATTAAACAGATCATAAAATAAATCACATAAAAAAAATCACTGATGATGAAGAAACTAAGAAACTAATGAGTTATTTTTTCTACTGAAGTGGGGGAAAAAAAAAGAAGGAAATTAAACATATCGACAAATAAACCTCACCGCCATCAGCATGGCTACAGTCATGGGTCCCACTCCGCCTGGCACCGGAGTGATGAAGCCCGCCTGCTCCTTGGCCGAGGCGAAGTGGACATCACCCACCACCCGCTTTCCGCTGGGCTTCGTCTCATCTGAAGGAACAACAACAACCGTCCATGACTTCTCCTGACTCACAGCGGACTTCAGACCACGCCGACCGCGGCGATACCTGTAATATGATTGATGCCACAGTCGATGACCACCGCCCCCTTCTTGATCCACTCTCCTTTCACCATCTCTGCTTTTCCAATACCGACAACCAGGATGTCTGCTTTGCTCACCTGGACGAGAACAGAGACATGAAAAAAAAAAAAAAACAGCCACAAGATTGCAGCAAAGAGCAGATCTTCCTGCTTTGTCTTCATCAAGATGACGGCTGTGACCAAATACAGGGGATACAGGATTTGTAATTTTGCCAATTATTTTTTTAAATAGCTACTTTTACTTTTATTTTGTTACATTTTAAAGCTAAAAATGATACTTTTACTTCTTTACTTTAAAATTTAACACCTAGTAACTTGTTACAAAATCAAATATGTTGGCACTCATCATGAAAGAAGATGTTTCTGCTCTCTAAACAACGAAGTGTTGAATTTATTCAAAGTCATGTCAGCTGGCTCCTCTAAGCCTAGTTGAGTAAATTGAGCAAAGAATATACATATATTGCTCAATTTACTCGACCTGGCTTAGTAGAGCCAGTTTGGTTCAGTAAATTCAACAGTTTATTTCTTATAGTGTGTAAAAGTACTTTAATTTTCCAATTTCTGTGAACAGTTTTATGACTTTTATTTGAGTAGTTTTCTCATCAGTGAAATTTGTTTTTACCAAAGTAATTTTCTGTTCATGTAATTTTACTTAGTGATTTTTTTCAAAGTGCTTTGTAGACCTCTGCTGTTCTACATGGGTTGGGTCCTTGATAAACCATGAAGACCAATGAAAGTAGGCTGAATTTAGACAGTCTAGCTTTCAGCTTTATTCCTCTTCTTACCCTAGTGACTGCGATAGTGCTAAACAGAAGCAATGAAGATTGAAAATGGAAAGAAATTACCAAAATATTACTCCTATTAATATTACTAATTAACAAAATTAGCTTAGAGGCAATGCTTGAAGAACTAAAGGACCTGCCATACGAGCTCATTTACCATAATTTCTGTCAATATTAAAAACATGTCAATTCAAATGACAAAGGCCCAACAACACAACTGCTTTAAACATTCTGTTGTTGTTCTGACAGATTTTAATTTAAACCCGTACTCCTGACTCTTGTTTCGTATGCCGATACAAGCGACGCTTTTGTTTGGACAGCCTTCGACTAATCGATCGACAAATTTGACCTTTGAAGGATGCATCCCCTGAATTTGAACACAACCGATGCAGAAATTATAAAAAAAATAATAAAGTCAACTATTTTCTTCTGTAAAGGGGATTGCAATGAACGGTGTACCTCCCCAGCAAGATCTGCAGTTTTAGAGTGGCAGGTGGTCACCGTCGCGTGGCTCCACAGAAGCAGGTCATGCATCGGCGCGCCAACGATCTTACTGCGACCGATCACCACCGCTCTCTTCCCCGCCACGGTTACACCTGCAGAGATGCAGCGAGCACATCAGTATCTGTGTTCTTACAGTGTTTGATTTCACAGCTTCCACTCAACAGCACGGTTTGAGGGGATTCAGCGTAGCGCTCACCTGTCTGTCTGATCAGCTCCATGCAGCCGTTTGGGGTGCAGGGGATGAAGCAGTCGCCCAGGTCACCACGGGACAGCTTCCCTGCGTTGGTGCTGGTCAGTCTGGAAGTGGTTTAAGATCAGAAAGAACTAAAACACCCAACTCACTAAACTCAAAAATCAAGTTTAAGTTTCTGTGCGTTCTCACCCATCTACGTCCTTCTCTGGTGCCACAGAGTTTGTGACTTTCTGGGTGTCGATCTTGTGGACTGAGTCTAAAGGCAGTTGCACGATGAGGCCATGGATTGAAGAGTTCTCGTTCACCTCTTTGATGCTGTGAAGAACCTGCAAACAGTAAACAGCCGTCACAATCTGGGCTTTGTTGTGTCACACCACTGGTTTTCATCTGAATGTTTGATTCCTTCAGGAGATAGGTGCTACTGAACTAATTTTTTTATTTTTTTTATTTTTAAAAAACATTTAACTTTATTTACAAATATTTTTCCCAGAGATATACTACATTATAATCTCTTAATTTTCTTTAAAAACACTCTGCTTAGAAATCTACTTCTTAGAGACCACATCAGCAAACTAGCTTTATTTTTCCTCTCTTGTGCTACTTTTAATTTTACCTACTGTTCTGTTATGTTTGATTTTTACTAGTATTTTGTAACTTTTAGCACTTCTTTTGTTACCTTTATTTTTAGCTACCCTTTTGCTATTTTAGCTTTAAGATAACACTTTTTCCACAACTAGATTTTAGCTAACATTTAACTGATTTTATCTAGCCTCTTTAGGCTTTAGCTAACTTTTTGCTACATCTTAAATATTAAGTCTTTTTGCTTCTATTAAGTAGCATTGCAATACTTTTAGTTTTTAGGTTTGGTTTAGATACATTGAGCTAACATTTTGCTGCTTTAGCTACTTTGCGTTTTTGCTAGCTTTTTGCTAAATCTAGGTTTCAAGTAACCTTTTGCTTCTTTTAGCTAGCATTGTGCAACTTTTAGTTTTTAGCTACATTAGATTTGAGCTAACATTTTGCTGCTTTTATCTAGCTTTTTACTACTTTTAACTACTCTTTAGCCACTTTTAGCTATGCTTTAGCTACTTTAGGTTTAAGCTACATTTAAATTTTAAGTAATCTTTGGCTTCTTTTTTTAGCTAGCATTGCACAACGTTCAGCTAGCCTTGTGCTACTTTTATCTTGTATTTTAATTGAAGATGTTTGCTTAAATTCAGATAGCATTTTGCTATCCTTAGCTTTTAGTTAGCATTTTGGTAATTAGGGCTTTCAGCGAGTATTCTGCCTCTGATTCAGATGCTGTATTTTTTATAGGAAATGCTTTTTTTCCAGTAATTTTCTGTCACTAAGTGAACGAGAAGTTTTTCTTGTTGGCAACAGAAAAGTTCTTTTTACGTTAAAAGAAATCATTAAATTTCTCTGTGTTTATCCAGCTGAACTAATATTTCTAATCAAATCTCACCTCTTCTTCTGTTGCCGTCTTTGGGAGCCTCATATGTGTTGCATTTATCCCAATCTGCAGCAGACAGGAATGATTAAAACACTGTAAAATACAAACGTAACATTCCTACTCAACAAGAAACATTTAATTAACAGTAAATAATCTGGATTACCTCTGCTGCTGCTTTCACTTTCATGCTGATGTATAGATTTGAATCGTCCCGGTCTCCCACCTGCAAAAATAAAGAGTAACTATGCGTTGCTTACATAAAGGAACACTGTCATACAGAGACAGTGCCTCCCAGAACAACAAACAATAAAATCTACTTACCTGTAAAACCACCAGACCAGGTCTGAAGTCTGGATCTTTGAGTTTCATCTGCTCCACATCCTTCTTCAGGCGCTGCCTCACCTGCCTGAAAGAACAAGTGGTTTTAATCTCTGAGTTATTTAGGCAACATTATAAATCAAACTGCATAGGACAATAAAAAAAAACAATTAACTTATATTTTTGTTTTAAACGGTTTTAGATTTTCCAACCAGGCAGATGTGGTCTTGTTAAAAACTGGTAATCATTCTCCACAAGGCGTCAACTAATCCTACAGAGAAACAGTCTTATCTTTGATCACTTTGTCTTTATCTTTATTTGTTTGATGGACTGAAATCTGGGACACATTCCAAAACTTTAAGCTGACTGTTAAACAGAGCTGAGGACAACTGAGTCAATCAAAGACTAAATTAAGTGGACTTTAGCTTGTGTTAAATGCTATCTATTTTTAAATCAATTGTGTTTTTTCAAACAAGATAAACCCTGATGTTTTGGGTTTTAATCATGTCTCTGTACATGTGACTGTTAGCAGCATATGTTGTAAACTACTGGATGGATTATAATGAAATAATTATTGGATATTCATCTATGATTTGATTTTGGAGCCAACCTGATTTAAGATGGAAACACAATAATGAATGTAACATTGAAGTTTTGCAGATACTGAGCTGAGATTTAGCATAGTTGTTGCAAAGAGTCATTCACAACACATAATCCAAGTGCTACTCATTACACAACATTTTTGCTTCAACCTTTGGCATCAACCTTGTTTGTCTGTTAAAATATTTCATGAACCACAAAGCCAAATTTAACAAAACTTTCAGGAAGCAATCAGTCCAATTCAAAATGGTTGCCAGTGCTAATCAATCTGAGCAAAACAAACAGGGCAATAAACCAGTCAGTTTAATAGAAATTGACCTCAAATCTGACGTGGTGGTAGCTGAGAGTCATTTCCAACACATACTCTGAGTGTAACATCTTACGCGACATTATTTTAAAGGTTTGACCAAAATAAAAACAATGTAACACACTTATGTACCTCTTAACATCAAACAGGACTCTTTAGCTCAGCAATGGTTCACTTCTGGACTTGTTGCAGTTCTGCAACTTTTGTCAATATTCCAAGATTGCTGATGCCTCTAGTCTGAGGACAACAGTAGATCTGTGGAGACGGTCCAGACTCATAATTTGACTAATAAGTGCAATGAAGGAGCTGCAGGTTGTCTTGTGACTGGCCACATGCAGCAAATGTCCTGCAAGTTGCTGCTGCAGGAGGGGGAAAGATCTATTTTAAACTTGAAAGATATAGTTACAATCAACCCACGGATTTCACAGTTTGCAGATTGCTCTTTTATTTACACAACTGGAGGTTTTGAGTTTAAACCATGTTCTGTCAGCTGAGCTTTATTTGTGGACCAATGGGGCAAAGTTCAAACCACACCACCTCCAAACAAGTTACATAAAACTGCAAAAATGTCCACTTAGGTTAGCCAAGGTTAACCAATTAGGGCAATAACAAACATTTCAGTTTCCATGCACTTACAACCTCCTGTACTGTATGACATATAATCTCAAGGAGAACGTCTTGCAAACCAGCTATAAAACGATTTTAAATCATCTTACTCCATCAGCTGCTACCACACCAAATGTTAGCATCATGCAAACCCGGTTCATTTGAAATACATAAAGCTTGAACGATGCTAACTGTATTGAGACTCGTGTTGCTGCTAAGTTAGCCAAAAGTTTTGTAACTCTGCACCAAACACTAAAAGTCTGTGTATTCATAAAACACACCAGATTAAATCTAATACTTACGCTGAAACCTCTTTTCCGCTTATAATCTGAGCTGCCATTGTCGTTCTGAAATTCTGCGTTTCAAGAGGATGATGGTGACTACAGCGCTGCACACTCCCTCACAGAAAGTCGAGCCTGGTGACAAGTGAGCGCAAACTTCTTTCCTAGATTTATTTCGAAAGGGCTTACGTAGTGTCCATTCACGAAAACAACATTACCGCTAAATAACGAGCGTAGAACTTTCCAGAATAGCATTCATTGCCAAACGTAGCAGGCTAGCCAATGAGCGTTGACGATGCAAAAGAGGCGGTACTACTGACAAAATGTCAACTCATGTAGCCAATCAGATACAGAGCGCCTGCATTATTCGACTAATAGCGTTTTGTGTGGGCGTGGCTAAACAAAGTTACTTCCGAAAAGAACCAGCAGAGGGCAGTAGTGGCGTATTTCCATATCTACACAAATAACGTCAGAAATCCTACGCTGTTTATGTAGGCCAACCTGAGACGTGCAAGCGAGATTGTTTTGGATCCTCAAAAATACGCCCCTCTTCAAATCTATCTGGAACGTGCGTGAAAACACGATTTACACGTCTTATTGATCGAGCTGTAAGCGCGACGTAAGTCATGAAGAAATACAGAGAGCTAGTATGGAGAATAGATTCAGCAGTGTTTTGAACGACCCCTCACGATTTTCAAACGCCGAGAACAATTTCCACAACGAAAGGTAGGATGATTCTAGGAGCTAATTTATCGAGCTAGTCGGTTTTCGGCCATCTACTACTCGTTAGATGGCGTAAACGTCCTCGTTTACGTCAGTGCTACCTAGCCTTGATGATGGTCGCTCATAGGACCTCATAGCTGCAAACTGCTCAGCCTCTGTTAACTATATGCATTTGTCTCTTTAGATCTAAGACGCTGTTTGAAGAAATCCGTGCCTCCATAAACAACAATGACGAAGAGGACCGCTCCTTCTGGAGGCCTGTGCTCCCATGGGGGGGCGTCTTCACCATCAAGGCAGGGCGGAAGGCCATCTCGTGCATCCCTCTGTACGTGGAGGTCCAGCTGAAAAACACATGCACCATCGATGGCTTCCTCATGATCCTGTACGTGATCCTGCGGGACAACCAGGGTTTCCACAGGGAGCTGGCCGTCTTCCTGGGCAAGCAGTTTGTGGAGCATTTCCTCTACCTGATGGACTCCTGTGAGTACACCACGGTGAAGATGCTGTGGATCTGGAACAGGATGTCCAAGAGACAGTACCGCTCTGAGATCCACCGGGCAGCCCTGGAGATAGACCTGTTTGGGAACGAGCACGAAAATTTCACAGAGAACCTGGAGAACCTCATGTCTACTACTCAGGAGAGCCTGTGCACCAACTGTGACTGCCCGGGCCGCTTCCAGATCTTCAGGAAAACCACCATCAACATCAGGTAGGATATTTCCTTATCTTAATCTCAACAGCTGTGAGGCAGGCCAGATATTTCTCTGACATCCTCTACTTTGTCCTCAGCCCACCTCACGAACTTCCTCACAAAGACCCAATTCAGTCAGCTGTGGAGGAGTTTTTCAGCCCCAAGCTCCTGCTCTGCGCAGAACAAGGGTGAGTCTCTGTGAGATTGTTCATTTTGAGTCTCTCATTTTATCCTAACAGGCTGAATGTCGTCCTAACAGGTGCGACGGTTTGAGGGAGGTCTCTCAGAGGCTCTTCTGCCACGGCCCCCCACCTTTTGTTATCCTCAACATGCAGCAGTGGAGGTCAGAGGACCTGTCCTACGTCCCCTACCATCTGGCTCTATGTCAGCACAGGTAGGACTCATTCACAGTGTGTGAGGTGGTATAATATATTGAAAAATAAATAAATAATGAGGCTCACTGTATATTAATGTACCAACTATGCCTTTCTTGATGTAACTGTAAGTCTGGTTTCATGAAAAGTGTAGATTTTTGGCTTAAAAAGTGCCATTACCGTAATTCTTCCTGTACTACATTTCCAATAATAAGCAGTTCTAACAGGGTGTTGAACATGTGTACCGTGTTCAGTTTGACTAAACATTCATTATAAAGTATATTCAAAACAGCAGGACTTAACCAAAATGCTTTGTGTTTAAAATGAAGAGTAAAAAGGAAAAAAGGGGCAGCACAAGGACAATAAAAGACCTTTTAAAAGCACATTAAAATAACTAACCAACTGTAAACACAGTCATAATGACTCAACCTTAAATTTTTTTCCTACTTGCTTAACAACCAGAGTAAAAATAAAGAAAATAAACTGAACTAGAGAAATTGCATGCTAGTGTGAATGCTTCTTGCTAAAAGGTGCTGAAATCAAGCTGAAAATATTTAATAGGGAAAGTGTTAATGTGAGCTCATTTTGAAGAGATGAAGGAAGCAAAAAAGCCTAACTTTGTAGAAAAACTGTAAAAAGGAGCACAAATCTAGTTGAAAACAGAAAACAGCTAAAATGGCTGAATATAGCTAAAAACATCTGTAAGAAGCATAATGAGCACTAGGTAGCAGAAAAGAGCAGAACAATTAGAAAGCTGAAAGAAGCAGATCTAAAGTAGCATAAAATAGCTAAAATTAGCATAAAATAGGCTAAAGGTAGCAGCCACATGTTGAAATTAGCACCCAGTTGAAATAGTTATAGTTGAAAAATAGCTAAAACAAAATTACATAAAAGTGATCATTTGTAGTAAAATAGCTGAAACAGCTGAGATTTTCAGTAAAACATCTATAAAGTAGCTGGTAATTATTTAATTAGCATAAAGAATCATAAGGGGCACAAGTTTGCTGAACTCAGTCAAAACAAATTGTAATGGCTACAAAATGTGTATTTAGCTTAGAAAAGCTAATTTTAGCTAATGGCCGCTAAACATTAGCTAAAATTACAGCAAATAGCTGAATATAGAAGAAAGCATCTGTAAGAAGCCTAAATAGCACAAAGTAGTAGAAAAAAGTAGAAAGAAGCAGAATTTTAACTGAAATAGCAGAAAAAAAAACTAAATTTAGTTAAAAAAAAAAAAGTTGATAAAATCAACACAAAGTGAAAAAGAGCCTAACCAGAACAAAATGTGTAAGGTGCTGTAAAAATTTAGAAACATTTTAAAGGATTTTAAGGATGTTGAAAACAGCTCCATTTATTTTCAATGAAAAAAGTGAAATAACTAAAAAAGTATAAATATCTGAAATACCAAAGGTACCCCTCACATGAATGAGCTGAACGTTTTGATGTAGGAATTGTTGAAATAGCACAAAGAAGACAAAATGATCTCAATAGTGTGAATGCTGTGAAGCATCCACACTATATAGCACTTTACGTAACCAGCAGAGATATGACTTTTTTAAAAGCACATCAACTTAACTATAATAGAATCTAAAGGGTCATACCAAAAAAAAATTTAAAATGTTTGTAGTAATACTTAAACAGAACAATATTTGTAAGATTTCGTTTTGTTTCTTTTTCTGTTCTTGGAGGCCTGATCTGTCAGTCATTAGTCTTAGGGCGGGTCTTTCTGTTGTCAAACTGTATGCCATGCCCCTTTGGTCTAGATTTTAACCTTTTCCATGACCTGAATCTAACCTTTTCTCAACATAAACATGGCTTTTCTCTAACAGAACTGTCACAACAACTCAACCTTAAATATTCCTTTTTGCTTAAATATAAAAGTACAGAGAATGAAAACAGATTTATTATTATTTTTTTTTAAAAAAAGGCACATTTAACTTTGAGCTTTGACTAAATCAGTGAGGAAATATTTTTTGGGACAAAATGATTCTAAATATTTATTTTTTCTGCAGATATTTACTAGAGGGCGCCACACTCTTCAACAAGCAGGAGCATCACTACTCTGCAGCCTTCCAGATAGATGGCTGCTGGATGCATTATGATGGTCTGAGAAGTGATAATCTGATCCTGCTGAACAAACCACCGGAGCTCCTGCTGCTGTCCTCTCTGGTCTACATCCGTGCATCTGATAAGTGACAAACAGGTGGACCAGAAGTCATACCAAACACAAGAAGAAAGGCATTAAATGCACCAGACTTTTTTTTTTCCAGACATAATTCCTATTATTGGCATTATATTTCTTTAATGTTCATTTTCCTTTTCTATTAAGATTTATAGTGTGTTGATGCTCTGAAAATGTTGCTGTAAGAATGAATGGCTGAAAGTAAACACTGAGAATTACTTCTAATTCAGGGCACGCTTGGAATCCAAGAAAACGATGGACTATAATAGTTCTGGGGCGATAAGCATGAACAGTAATAGCTTTTAGTATCATAAATAAAACAGTTTTGTACTTTATAATGCAGTCTTATTGTAAACCTTTAAAAAAAAGAGTTAAGTAAATGGTTCTGCAGTGGTTGCTAAACAAGAGGTGGATTTCCGGTAAAGTAGCCATTTGTAACGACTGGAATCTGAACTCATTTCCAGCAAACGTATGATAGTGTGTTTGTTCTACTTTTACATTTATGCATATCAGCCCTACTTTAAAAATCAATCTGGTGCTTTACACTGTGCTCTAAGGGAAACAATGGAACACGGTCATAGTCCATGTGAGGCTGATATTTTGTTGAATCTGTTTGAAACCTTTTGTACAAAGTGTGAATGTGAAAGTACGAAATTATTGTTATTTTTTTAACGTTTAAGGCAGTTGAGCTTAAATGCGACCCACAGTTCAGCTTCATCTTATTTTGTAAAAAAGAAAAAACACTTTTGGTCCTCACAAAAACTCATGGTGAAAACACACGGTGCCTCTGCCAAGGAACGCTTCCACAAGCGTGTCTTGTTGAGTGTTAAAATGTCGAGGGGAGAAATCTATATTTCTGTAGATATTGTCTTTTAAAATATAAATATTTTTGAACATGTGTCTGGATTCTTATTCTAATTAAAGGTCTAACATTTCTTCTCAAAACCTTTCCGTGCCACGTCCCCTCCAAACAGCATTTAATTAGTTTCTGGCTGGGGACCCTTCTTGCAAACCTACAGTGTTACAGAATATGTAACAGTATTGTTGCTGTTAGTGGCAAGTGCCACCTCTGGCACCCCCAAATAACTGACAAGGTGGGGATCTTGGATTTTGTTTTTGCATTTAGATTTTGTTAGATTGTTCTCTGAAATCACTGTTCTTCATAGCATTTTTACATGTATATGTTTGATAACATATTGTAGCCCTTGGTAAAATTAGCATTAGCATCAGTGGTTAGCCTAATTTGAGATTAGCATCGGTAATCGGCATGCAATCATTCTTACCTACTCCACAAAAAAATCCATCTCAATAAGTCTTAAATTGGCTTAATTTAATGTTAGCTATGGTGGCCATCTTGAATTTTTACTTAGCTTTTAGAATTAAACAGATTGTGGCTACTTGAACACTAATGTTCAGCTTTGTGTGTCTAAAACTGGCTAAATATTAAACTGACAAGTATTCAGCATATAGATTGTTTTGATCTTAGCTTTGATCACACAATTTCAGATCAATATTTGTTAAAACAGCTGAATTAAAGGCATTTGGAATTAGCTGTGAATTTGTATAATCCAGAGTGCTTTTATTTTGTATGTGCCCCCTAAAAACCCCTTGGCCACCCAGTGCCACCCAATGCAAAAAGCCTAGCTCCACTTCTGACTAAAACAAACATCTTAAGTTATCTTACATGACATTTTGATGTATTATAAATGCTTTAAAATAATTGAAAAATTGATTGTTTTAAATCAGACTGAATCTTTTTATTTTTGCATTTTTTCCTCATCTTTCTTCCAGCTTTGAGGCTCCCCTCCACAATGAAAAACACTGAACTAAAGGATTGCATGATTCCTGTAAATGTTATAAAGATGTCACTGTGCTCATAGAATGTGTTGAGGATGGCTCTTAGCTACTCACACACTTCATTTTTTTTAAATACTTGCAAAATGATACAGCCACTTTTCTTTAGCCGTGAACGTATGGACTCTAAAAGTCAGTTGTAAATGTACTGATAATTTCCTGAATGTGTTATTTTTGATCAATTAGGAGACTCAATAAATATTTTGCTAACAGACAAGGGAGAAAGGTTAATGAGTTTGAGACAAAGCAGATGCTACCTTTTAAGGCAGGCCTTTTTATTTTAAACTGGGTACAACTGCACCACACAAACTGACAAAAAAAAAAAGTACATAAAATGTCTTCAGTCAAAAGTGATAAAATGTGAAAAGCTACAGGTTTTTTATGTTATCTTGTACTTCCAGCATTAATCCACAGGATACAAAAATTCAAATCTCATTGACTTCAGTCCAGACACACGATGGGGGGGAAATGTAAAAGAAGCAGAGTGGTGGTTTTGGCTAAACACTGACATCAGTTCCACAGACGTTTTCTCTCAAACACGAACAGAAGAGCTGCAGCCAATCGCAGACCAGGTCGTCCACCTGCTTCATTTGTACAAGCACTTTGGTGAGAGTTGTGGCAAAAAAACACGACATTAAGTTAGGTCTCCACAAAGAAATGCATACAAACTCCCTTCTTTTTGCAGATTCACATTTGCAGATTTTCTCCTAAACGCTCTGTAGTAGCAGTTAGCGTAGAATCACAACAAAAAGACGTCCAACCGACGCTCGATGGATCAAGGCAGCAGCTCTCGTTTAGATTTGTGCTGTGCTAAAGTGAACAAAACCGACTACATAAAAAAGAAAAAACTGAATTTTGGTTACAGAACATACAAAAATACAAACAAATACAAAAACGATGTCATTTCAATAAAAATGTCATTTAAACTACATTGCTTATACAACAAATTCAAATTAAAGTACTCATAAGGATGCAGGCGTTCAGTAAGAAACAAAAAAAAAAGTGTAAAAGTGCAAAGCGGAGACAAAGAAAGTGACAGATTATATATAGTGTTTAAACGGCCTGGGTGTGGTAACAGTGAAAATAATTTGATAAATTGTGACCTACATAAACACATTCGGTAAAAACGAACCAACAAAATGACACCACAGAAAACGCCAAATTAGGTTGAAGCGAGGTCAACGGTTCCATTCCATGTATCCGTTAGACGTCCACGATTACCAGTCAACACGTGTTAGGTGTGTGTGTGTGTGTGTGTGTGTGTGTGGGGGGGGGGGGGGGTGATTCTGTTACAGCAACATGAGATGCCTTGGCTTATTAGAGACAAAACTAAACATTCAATCCAAAGACGAAACCCAAGTCTTATTGCATCATCTAAAACGCTTAAACACATTAACGAATGACGACAAATGGTTTGGTAAGTGCAGAGCAGAGCTCGGTTAAAGATTCCAGTGATGTGCAAAATGCCATCGTGCAAAGCAACTCAGACTAGACGAGAGAAAGACGAGAGCGAGAGAAAACGATGACTCAGCAGGACGCGCCACACCTAAACCTACTCTTTAGGATTGAACCTATGCTATTGCTGTGTGCAGCTTGACGTGTTAAGCCCCGCGGCTGCACCGTGACACACTCAGCCAGCGCCGGACACACCCAGGGATGCACTCGGATATCTCTTTGAGGACAGGGGGGGGACTTGGCCTGAGTTGGCTCGTGCAGCCCTCGGTGCTAAACCTTTGACATCCGTACGACAACGTTGGAAGAATGTGACGCTACGACATCGGCAAGAAACATGAGAAAACATTTCCACTGAGGCACGGAAGGGAAGTTGATTCTGCAACTAAACAACAAAAAAAAAGGTTTTGGCACCTACCCCTAGGTGTAAAAGAGACATATCACGCTTTTAAATCCTTATTTTTCACATATAAATTATACTTATAAAGGGGAACTGCAATATGCTTTGGTCTGAATTCCACCTTATTGTAACTCCACAAGCCCCCCTTCACATCTTTTCTGAGGTGTGTCTCAGATCAACACATTTTGAGGCTGTCTCTTTAAATCCATACGACATGCATCAAAACACACCCCAGTTTCCAGACTGGTCAATTCCAGTTTGATAGAGAGGTTTACGACTATATAGCAGCACAGAAACTTTTGATTTCTTCTTTTTTTTTTTATAAATCAATTAAAAGATGTCAACAAGGGAAGACTTGTCCATCCAGCCTTACATGTTGGAGCCAGAGTTTGACCCAGAGCCAGAGGAGAATGAAGATTATAAAGATATCTATGCAACATCGGGAGAGGCTAAATAAAAAAAAATTCTGCACTCCTAGAGACTCCAAATACACAACAAAATGTACTCAGCAGCTATAAAAAGTGGATTTTGCATGATATGTCCCTTTAATACCTTAATATGGAGCTACCAATCAAAACACATGAGGGTGGTAGTTTATGTGATGGGTAAACAAGATAAAAGAGCAAGTGTCAGCATATAAGGAAAGGGGAAATAGCTCATCAGAACAACAAAAAAACAAGGTTAATCTTCAGGCTTATATGAAATAAGACATTAGTTTGTCATTTTAGGACCACTTTCGTTTCATTCTATTATTGCATGGTAAGGGCTATTTACGATTTTGTGCATTTAAATGCCCACAAAGCAAATTGCTAGCATCAAATTAAATAATGTAGTGGAGACTGGACAACACAAACAGCTAAATCCTGAATCCTAAATATAGCACCAGTTAGTATTGTGGACAGACCAAAGGGTGACAAATGGAAGGGGCCAAGGTCAAGTTCAACCGTTATAAAGATACAGCAATTGCATGACCTGACTTTAGAAGGATGTAAAAACAGGAATTCTTTTAAATGGCTTTAAGGATGAAGCGGGGACGAGTACAGAAAAATTTTAAATAAAAACTTGGGGGTGAAACTCACCTCTAGGAATCACACCCGATGCATTCACACACATGACCCAGTGCAGATAAACATTTACAGGCAAATGCACTAGAGGATATAGTCATATCTATAGATTTCATTTATACTATTTACACAAGTAAGGCAGCCCTTTGAGAAAATATAAAGTTTATAACTTTGCTTTTTTTTTTCTTCCTTCCTTCTTTTTTTCTTTTTTTTTTTGAGAAGCACTGATTTGGATGCAGAACTCTTTGCGGCACTGAGCTCGAGTATCAGTTCTGCACACAGACATGTAACAAACAGTCCTATCTGACATGCACGTACCCCTCGATTATACACACTACACATCCAACACCACATACTCTTACAAAGACACAAGCAAACTGCAGTGTTCTACAACGTTTGAACACATAAATTTGACTGCAGCAGAAAAACTAAAAATAAGGATTTAAGCTTGAAACCTAATGACGAAACAAAAAAATTAAAAATCTGCTAATGTAACAGAGCTTTGAAACATTTTCCCACAATCTTCTGAAACATGGCTCAAAGTCATAGTGGTCCGGCAGCTGAGGAGCGGTTGACTCTGCAGCCTGTGCTGAAAGTTTTCCACGTTTATCTGCCTTATCTTAATGCTCTTCCTCCTCTTCTCTGCAGCCAGACTGCAGGGCCCCTCTAACCAGCCAGCCAGCTAGCCGTACACATCAACCCTCCCCCAGTAAGCCCTCTGATGTTCCTACAGGCGTGCAGCTAAAGGAGCGTCTGCACCTGGAGAATGAAAGTGGGGGACAGAGGAGCAGACAACAAAAAAAAGAAATGTCTTTGTTTCTAAAGTTGTTTTACTGGGTCCTGGCTGGCTTAGCCAAGGGTCAAAGGGCCGTCAGTCCAAAGTTACAACGGCAGTACATCATGCCGCTCGAGTCCAACCAGCTGTCTGAGATTGGGTCATAGCGCTGCACGGTGTTCAGGTAGGATGACCCAGAGTGGCCTCCTACCACATAGAGGTAGTTGTCCACAATGGCAGAGCCCACACCTGAGAAAAAAATTACACTACAATTACAACATGATCATTTACAGGAAATATTTGTTGTTTTCCCAAAGTAAAAATCCACCAACAACATAGTTTATTTAAAAAAATCTTACCAGTTCGAGGTTCATTCATAGGCCGGCAGGCCGTCCACTGGTTCTGATGTGGATCATACCTCTCAATGCTGGACAGGTGGGACACTCCATTGTGTCCTCCCACCACAAATATGAAGCCGAGCATGACGCCCACACCGAAGTTAATCCTCTTATCTGCCATGGGGGCTACCATTTCCCAGGCATCCTTGCTAGGATCATACCTCTCCACACTGTAATGCAGATGCAGCCAAATCAGCAAAAAAACTACACAAAAAAGCAGTTTCATCTATCACTTTACTGAATGTTTGCAATACCCAAGTGTCCTTCTACATGAGAAAAAGGTAGAAAATGTACATTTCCACAATAACGTTAAGTCTTAAGGGCCGTTTACACAAAGCTGGTTTTCAGTGAAACTGCTCGTTCACATGTCACTGGCAATCAGAACCTCCGAAACCAGGTCTCCGAGTGGAACTTTTTGCGTAACAGTCCTCATGGAGCTGTGAAGTATTCCACAGGTGTAAAAGTGCACATGGACGACTACAGTAAAACTTTCTTCTAAACTAACAATTACAATAAATTACAGACAACACAGTGTTTTTTTGTGCTACTCATCCTCTGCAACATGCAAGAGCTAAAACAAAAAATATTCATTCACTAGTTTGGAAGAAACTGTGATCATGCAGACATGATCAGTGCATGAGCGAGACCTGCATCAGGGTTCCCAGGTAAAAACACAAACTCCTTTTTTTGCATCTCCTTTCCTGTGCATATTTTCATCAAATATTATACATATCTCTCTCAGCGCATATGACAATTTGGGTCATAATACAGCAATCTTAAAGGGACAGTACAACTGTTTACTGTGTTCCACGTGGCAACCCTGCCTGGCACATTACTGCAGTGGTTCCATGTATACGTGATTTTTTTTTGTTTATTTGTCCCAATAAATATTAAAAATCACCAGCATTTCCAGAGATTGGTCTCATGTAAACAGTGCCTTAATGACTGCTAAAGCAGTGGTTCCCAACCTGGGGGGCCACCCAGAGAGCTCAGAGGGGTCCATAACCTTGTTTGCTCAGAGGTTGTGAAATATCAATTTTATTGTTTGTATTTAAAATTCACCAAAACAAGTATTAAAGATACAAATATAATTAAAACTTTGTGAACTCAGTTCTTTTTCTCCCCCCTTTTACAAATAAAAAATTGTAACTATTCGTTTTATTCTTTTGTTAATTTGAGATAAAGGTTGAATGCATCTTTGGGAAAGGTGGGGCTCAGCTTGGCTTGGAAGTAAGAAAGGGGGGCTGTGAGGAAAATAGTTTGCTAACCACTGCCTTAATATGGTCAAACTGACTTCCTATTTACTTCTACTTATCTGGTCCTGGCCCGGTCAAAGGTCAACATATCTAAAGAGAAACTTCTGAACTGTTTAGTGAAATTTACCAATAAAGCTGCTTTTTCCAGCTTCTTTACTCACTATAATTACACTTCAAAACATCTCTCACATTCTGAATAGTTTGTGATTACTCTGTTCTGAAATTCACAAAAATAACATGATCAGATTCAGAATAGATCCCTAAAGAGAATAATAAAAAATATGGCCATTTAACTTTTATCCAATGTAAATATTTGGATATAAACCATAGAAGTATTGTATGAACTAATCATAAGTAATAATGACATAAGTTCATGCTGAAGATACAAAAAGTCAACTAGTAATGAGGTAAAGATGCACCGAAGTGACACGAAACACTGGCAATCTGGGACTGTTTTGTTGCACAAGCAAGGACATAAGTACCATGGAGGAAAGAGCAAAAACGTCCCCAAAGGTTCTCTGTCCAAACATGATCTCCTGAGAGATTTTTGGCGTCAAGGAGACAAAAAAAAAACTGAGCTCTCTGGTGAGCCACAGGCACGCGTTCTCAAAATGAAGCACTGCACTTCTCTTCTGACTATAATTCACTTATTAACACGCCCGTGACCATTTTCTCAGCAACAGTTGATATCCTTCACTTGATTGCTAGTTCTATTAAATTTCTAACAAGACTCTGAGAGAAAAAAAAGTTATGTTATGAGGTCAAAAACCCATCAATGAGATCTGAAACCAACCCACAATTTTATGTTCCTGCAACTATGATTAGACTGTAAATCAACTAATTATTCAGATTTTGCCTACCAGTTCATAGTGGCATATTTTCATTATTATTATTATTGGGTGCAACATGCACCTGAAGAGTTTTAACAATTACAAATGACTCAGTGGTATTACCTGTTCATGTGTGCCGGGCCATAACCTCCAATAGCATAGATCATGCCATCCAGCACAGCAGTGGCAAAACAGCTGCGGGATTTTGTCATGGGAGCCACAGGCTGCCACTCCTTCAGCTTGGGGACGTATTTCTCCACAGACTGAAGGTAGTACTGCCCGTCGTAGCCACCCAGCGCGTACAGTTCTCCGGCTAAGACCACCACCCCGAGTGTGCTGCGGCACTCTGCCATGCGCTCTACCGAGGACCACGTGTTGCTCTCGGGGTCCCAGCTCTCCACCGTGCTCTCGTGCCGCCGATAGCTAATGCCCTGCCTCATGTGCGTAGCGATGCCTCCCACCACGTACACTTTGTTGTCCAGCACTGCCACCCCGAACTCATAACGGGGAACACTAAGAGGGGCCAGTCCTATCCACGAATCTGTCTGAGGAAAATACATTTCCATGCTGTAAGGAAAAAAAAAGGAAAAAAGGAATATGAGTAAAATGATCTCAAATAGTGCAAGTTGCTTTAAAACAAGTACATATGATAATCACTACCTTTCCAATGTTGCAAACAGACCAGCTTTGCCTCCTACTGCGAGCAGCACCTTCGGGGCACACCTGGGCCGTGCTGACAGCACAGTTTGATAGGAAAGTCTGTGCTCAGGCATAAAATGATATTTAAGAGCCTCGTTGAGCAGGTGCTTGCATGCATGGTCATCTCGTATAAGGTGGTTGGCTTCATATAGGCGAGTGAGGAATTTAACGCTGAGAAGAGGAAGGCGAACACAGTGCAGCAACTGAGCGAGGTGCTGCTGTCTCTCAGTCACGTCGTATTTGATCCACGACTCCAGGGCATAAAATACAGTCTCCTCCGTGTCCACCTTGAGACAGTCATTAGACACGATTTCATCCAGCTCCGCTCTCGTCAGTTCAAAAAACTCCTCCGTCTGGCAAACCTCCTCAAAGTTCTCACAGATGAACTTAGTCGCAGCCAGGCAAAGGTCATGACAGCCATAAGTCTCTGCAAAGCGGGAAATACCTATACAGTTTCCAGCATCCAGCTGGCTCTCTAAGAAGGAACAGCACTCCTTAAGCACAAGCTTAACCTGGAGTAAATTAGCAGCCGGCAGCAGAGATTCAACTGTCTCCTGGGAGATAAACACAGTGCCAGTGTATGCATATTCCACAATAGCCTAGAAGAGAAACGGTACAGGCATCAGTAAACATTTTTACAGCCGATTTGGATTAACTAGAGTGTGCTGGCTCCGAGCGTACCTTCAAGGCAGTCTCGTCAACACACTGGAATTCCACCTCAGAGGTCTCCTTTTCCGAAAGGTTACCGGTAAACATGGCCTTGAAGTAAGGACTGATGCTGGCCAGTACGACTTTGTGGGCGTGGATCTTGGAGTCACCCACGCGAAGGACGATGTCACACAGTTCATGATCCTGCCGCAAGAGCTGGAGGCCCTGCAGCAGCTGCTCCGAGTGAGGTCGTGTGAGACTTGCAAACATATAGGACTGGTCCTGCTGGTCCATCTGGGCACAGGAATTCAAATATGAATGCAGAGTTTGTAAACTTAAACAGTTATTGTGTCTGTCATGAAACCCAAGGCTTGTTTACAGAGAGAATGGGAATAAAAACAAAAACAAACATATGAGAAAAGTCAGAACAGAGAGTGATGAGAAGAAAACCTGTTAGATTTAAAGATATGTTATGAAGAATAAGTAATGCTTTAAATGTAAAAAGTGTTGCAAATTGTAAAGGATGAGATATAATTTCAGCTTTGTCACGAAGTTTCCACTCGGGTGTGAGGATCAGATAGCAGGTCAGTGTCAGATTGGGTATATGGGTGACGAAGGTCAGAAAGGTAAAAAGGAGCATGACCATTAGTTGACGATAAGAATTTAGTATATAAAAAAATAAAAATAAATAATAATAATAATAATAGAAAAGTCAGAAACATTAACAGAAAATGTGTGATGCTGAGTAAAGGTTCATATGCTGTGAAGTTTTCAAACATACTGCAGCCTATATACAATTATTTACTTCAGGTTCTGATGTAATGATGTAAATATCCCACAGCCCAATTCATTTTGTGTCATTTAAGTGAGGATGTTTTGCACAGGTTATTCACAGATTATCACAGATAAGAAAAAACAACAACATTTTATTACTTAATTTCTATCATCACCCCAGAAAGTTTCAGGCTCTGGATTTTTTTAACTATAAGCCCTGAGTTTGTCAGGTTTTTGTCAAGATTTTGAGACTTTTATAAGATTAAAAAGCCAGAATGGATTTAATTTGAGGGTGGGCAGATGGAGAACCCTAACCCCTAATACTTCCAATCTTCCTGAGTGATGCCTTTAAGGACACAATCTAAAGCTCAAATAAACACTAGCTGGGGTTAAATAAAATGTGCACACAGCACACATTAAAGGAAAATGACCAGGAAAGAACTTAGGTTTGATGTAGATATGCTGATCAATATGACGTTATATGGGGATAATCAGACACCTAAATACAGTATACTACAGTGCAATAACAGGTTATGGGAACATACTCTGAGAAGCTGAATGCATTCAGGATCATTTTGACCTGCTGTACTAGATTTCCCAACGCGTTTCTATTAGCAGTCTCTTTTTAGGTAAAGGTAAATAAGCATCATCCTCTAAATCCAACGCTAAAGCTGCTTAAAGTCAACCAAACCTGTGAGCTAGTAAGTGCAAAATGCTTCACAACTAAACCTAGACTGTTAAAACGCGTGTTTAAGCTTCGCGAATTAATATAAAAACAAAAATAAGCGTTATTAAGTCCTGTTTTTAACTTGTTTTACCAGGTTACCTAGTTATAAATTAAATAATATAAAAAAACACGCTAGCTCTAATCATGAGCAGCTAACAGAAAACCCAGAAGTAGCTTCGCTTTCTTATTTTTCTATAGCGGATATGCTAATTCGCTCAGAGTTGTTTTCGATACCTGCAAATAGCACGGTTTATTTATGCATGTTGCATAATTACACTGAAGTTAGCTGCTAAAAATAATAACAATAATAATATACTCGGTTCTTGTGCTAGCTGCATCAATGATTGATATACAGTAACATGGCTGACAGATACAAAACGTGACGTTTTAGCTAGCTTTCTGCTAACTCATATATCGTTAAAGGAAAAAAAGCAAACCTGTGATTTATGGTTCGTCAGATGCGCCAAAGTATCGTCCGACTGTGCGGTGGCGACGAAGAACCCCGGGCGGCTATCAGCAAAACAACCGACTGCCAACCTACCTACCTAGCCACAAAGCTAACGACAAGCTCTTATGATTAGAACCAGAACAACCTATCAGAATAAAACACCCACTTCCGATATTTTCAAAATAAAATATATATATCCCAGCTGCTGTATTTTATTTTACCTTTCCCAAATGAAATATAACTTCCTTAGGTTCTGTGTCAGGCATTTTCTAGATTTTATTTATTTATTTATTTATTTATTTATTTATTTATTTATTTATTTATTTTTTAAACAAGATGATTTTCACATGTCTGCTATAAATGTTTGATTAACTAAACATTTTATTTTGTTCTTTTTTCCCCCTGTCTCAACTCTTTCTACAAAATATCATATTCAAAAGTTAAAAAAGCAAACAAAAATGAACCCTACAAGAACTTAAAAAAAGTCTGAAGCACTATGGGATAAACTATGGGATTTAGCCCATAAAGCACCATTGATCTAAAATATTTTAATATGAAGTTTATGTTTGTAATGATATCTAATTATAAAATGTTGGTCAAAGTTGGAATTTTATCAACAATAAACATTAAAACTTTTATTGAATAAAATTGCACATTTTACAGCACTGTATAGGTTCACATTATTTTAATATTCTTTTACTTTACTTTACTTGCACAGTACAAATCAGTTCAAAGACAAAAAAAGATAAAGACGAATGACGCAGAGGCAAAAGCCCAGGCTTATATAAAGCCTCCACTGCAAAATAAAAAATAAAAACAAAATATCGATCCAACAATACAATCCATAATCAGTTATTTTTATTATTATTTATTTAATTATTATTCAATTATCCAAATTATAAATACATTTGTAAAGTACAATCAGATAAAAAAAGAGTTTAAAAATAAAAAAAGATAAATAAAAATGTCACCTACAAAAGTATGAATGGGAATTTAAGCAAAATATATAACAATACAATATAATATATAATATTTTAGCACCAGAATCATTGCTAAACATACATAAACAAGTTAAAGCTAAACAAGTTAACAAGAAGTTCAATAACAGCCCAATTTTCATAGGTCACATAAATGAAAGCCCGTGGGCCAAATCTGGCCCTCCATAACATTTTATTCGGCCCCAAATGTAAGCCTCTGACTGTGAAATAGTTTCATGGTTTTTCTGTTTGTCACTGGATTTAGTGCATTCTTCTGCAGCAAGGCCAACTTTCAAGCCAAGAAAAAGCAACAGAGAACTGATTTTTTTTTCTGTATTCTCTTATTTTAAAGCCAAATAATTGGATTTTTAGCTAGCATAATGTTTTGTTTACCATATTTTCTGAATGGTGATAAAATGTATCTAAATAAAAAAAAGTTGCTGATAGAGAGCATGTCAACTTGTAGGATTGTCTGTAAATTACAAAGATCTCCCTACACCCCAGGTTTGATACCCTTGCCATAGGTACTTTGTAAAAACCCTTATAAGTAGCCTACCATGCATACACCCTCATTAATGTGCTGCGTATACCCCATTAGTATTGTGTAATTACTCTGCATATACTCTGTATATAACGTCATGTATGCTGTACCTATTATGTATGTACCCCCTTTGGTACTTATGTACCCTTCCTTGTAAGTATCCTATACTCCCTAAAGTAGGCCTACTAGCTACTCACTATTTTACATTCTCCTGAGATAAAGTTAGGTTTATATCCCAAAAACTTTCAAATAAAAAAATATTAGATAAAGATAATAATGTTATTTAATGTTTCATCGCAGAATTATGTAATTGCTTTATGCTGGAGTGCATATCTTTGGGTCTGGCAACGTCCATGATGGACACAGAGTTTATTTATTCACAAGACAAAACACAAAATAAACAAATGTAAAGAACAATTTAGGTGCAATAAAAAATAATAGTAATTTGGCTATCATAATTATGACATGCAGATTTATTTGAGGAAAAATTGCAATGGTCAAAAAAGAACATAAATAAAACAGAAAGTTATTTTTTTAGAAGTGTTTTTTTCGCTGCTCTTCATCCTGCCGCAGCTCTGGAGTGACGATGATGATGTTTCCGCCTCGTGAAGCCTGGAACTCGCGTCACCATGGAAGCACTCAGTTTGCTACATGCATTCGCCATTTTGCTGCCTCGGTAAGTGTGTGTGTGTGCGTGTGTGTGTGTGTGTGTGTGTGTGTGTGTGTGTGTGTGTGCGTGCGTGTGTGCGTGTGTGTGTGTGTGTGTGTGTGTCTCCTTTCGATGTGAATACCTCCATACAGCTCCCAAACATTCAACACTTTCCCGGCTGAAAGAAGAAGAAGAAATGTCTCCGTTTCTGGACCGAACCGTAGCCGCTGCAGCCTGACATGAAGAAGAATCGCTGGATAACCGAACCGTAGTTTCTTCCATGGTTATCGAGGAGGGCCAGGGGGGAAATTCAGGCAAGGTTCGTCTTCTCTCTAACTTTGCTCGCCCAGCTAGCCAGCACCGAACACGGTCAGAAATGAGCGGAGTGGCACGCGCTGTTCCAACGCTAGCTAACGAGGCTATTTAACTATCATAACGGAGATAAAATACGATTTAATCAGCAGAGAACTGTTCTGGACTGTAGGCATTTATTTAATAACGTTATGTACAGAAAAAGCTAACACAATCTGTTCAGGTAAAACCGTTGAAGCCACAAGTGGTTGTATCCATCAGCTCTAATTATTAACCTACATGTTTATTAACGAGTAATAAATGTGACTTAAAATGTGTCTTCAGAAATACAAAAACACATGTTTGATTCGCTAAAGGAGCAACACAACAACAACAACAACAAGAGAAGAGCATAATTGCTGTGAAAACATATGACGACCATAAAAACAAACAAACAAACAAATAAATAAATAAATCAAAATAACCATTACAATAACAGAAGGTGCAGGAAATATGAATAAAATATATGTAGTTTTATAAAATAATCTGCATTGCTTTTTAATCTTTTAAGTTGTTTTCTTTATTTGTGTGTTGTGACAATTTTGGTCTTTGCTAGAGAAGCAACATTTGTTCAATTTTATAATAAATTTAGTTCAATGTATAAATTCAATCTTGATAAACAACAGTAAAATTAATAATGAACTAAATTCAACAAAGCAATTTTGCAGCAATCTCTTCATTGCACTATTTACATTTATTTACACAAATGTTTAAGATACCTGTGACATTAATATCCTTCAAATACAAAAAGTACAAGACAACATCTTTATTAAAACTTAGCATAAGCACACAATGTTATCCATTTTGTCACATAACTGATAAATTTTTTAAAATTATTTTGGAGCATGGCTCAACCAGCATGAAACAGGAAGTGACATCAAAGAGGAACTCTTTAAGAAATAAAACTCCCTGGTCTTTGTTAATTAAATCAATATAATTTGAATTCAGATGTGTTTTCTTCTCTCTAATAGTATCTCAAAATAAAGAAACATCAGATTCTTCTGTGTTGTGTGTTGTTAGTCATTGTAGCAATGCTCTGTTTACGTACAAACATTTCCCTTTGACATCACTTCCTGTTATTTCACAGGTACATATCTCAATAATGTCTTTCCAAAAATGCATTCATTTTTATTACAAAAAATTGATGTCCCAGGCGCTTTAAAAAATAAATACTTAACAAAAAATATTTTGCTTTTGAAAATGATTATTTAAAAACGTTTTTTTTTTTTTTGCATATTTGGTGTTTAAGCTTGAAGTTTTAACCATTGTTGACTGTACAAACTTTGTCTGACCCAGTTCTGGCCCACACAAGGCACAATGTTTTGCAAAACAAATTTAATAGAACAAAAAAATCCTTAAGTTTCAGTCTACAGTCAAGAAGACAATATATTTTATATTAACCCCTGTCACTGGTTTACATTGTGTCTATTGTCTTTTGTTTCTAGTTTTGTTGTGTTGTCTGGTGTTGCAGTGTTTTGGTTTTACTTCAGGACCTCTGTGTTGAGTGTGTATCCTCTCTGTGTTTCAGTCAGACCTTGACAAACAGGACTGCAGGTTTTCATCATCATCTGCCCAAAATGAAAGCACACAGTAAAGGGGAGGAACATTTCTGCCCTCAGTGGATTCTGTTTGCCTCCCTGGATTCTCAAATTTGACACATCCATAAGACCACCAATAATGATACCAGGATTGATCTCCCAAGAGTTACACGACCAGCTTCTGGACCCGAAAAATTACCAGAATCGCACCAGCGGGGTGGAGAAGCTTAAGCATATTCTGTCAGAGGTGGACACCAAGTCGGTGCCATCTGCTAGTATTGAGGAGTTCATCAATTTTCTTCCAAGACTTCTCGATGACAGTAATTTTAAGGTGCTGTATGGCACCTTACAAGTTTTAAATTTACTAATTCAGAAATTAGAGACGGGAGTAGACAAATTTTTGAAACACATAGTTTTAGTTGCCCTCAAGGCTCTTGGTGACACTCGCACCGTCACCAGGAATGAATACCTTAACGTGTTTCAGCAACTGATGAAAACGGTCCCACCGCAGCACGTATTAGATCTCGTCATCGGCAACTTGAAACACAAAAACTCCAGGGTCCGGGAAGATGTTCTTAACATCATCATGGCAGCTATGCTCACTCATCCCAGGAAAGACTTTAACATTCCCAAGCTTTGTTTTGAGGTTGCTCCATACTTGGCAGACAGTAAAAGAAAGGTCCGCCATGCTGCCCTGGAGCTGTTTGCTGTTTTTGACCATTGCCTCGACACAGGGAAAAAGCAGCCACTAATAAAAGCTGTGGACATGGTTGAGCTTAACGAGGACGCAGAGGGTCTGATGGCAGCTGTGCAGGCCAGACGAGCCAGGCGCATTCTTCCAAAACTAACCCCCGAGGGGACTGTGGAGTATGGTTTGGCGGTGCCCAAACCTGGACAGTGGTCCACAGGGCAGTACGGTTCTGGAGCTGATCTGGACTGGGTGATAAATGGAGGGCGGACAAGCAGTGCCAGGAGCTACAGAACAGAGCCAGACAGTAATCGATTGTATGGCTACGGCAGCTTAGGCTCGCTCACAGACGACCTACCACTTCAAAGAAGAATCGTCAGCGCAGGTAAAGGGAAGAACAAGCTACCTTGGGAGATATCGAGCTTCTCGTCGACTGACAATGAGCAGCAACAGTACAGTACACCTAATGGGAAGAGCTCTGAACAGGTGAGCTTTCTCATCATTGGCCTATCATATTCAATTTTTTCTCTCACTGTAATAACACTATTAGATTAAGTTTTTTGTTTTTGAAAGCTGTGACAATTAACATTGCTTTGGTATATTATTAGCTACTTTTCCTTATACTAGTGGGAAAAAAATCTTAAGTAAACAGCAAGAAAAAATACAAATCTGACACTTTTTCATTAACTGATTTGAAGCAAATGAACTTGGATTGGTAGCATTGCTAAAGGGTGACAATATAACTTACTATACTTATGGTTGTAAAGTAAAAAATAAATAAACTCAAAAAACATCTGCAGAAATAAAATGACAAAAAACATGTTTTAAGGACTATTTTTTCATGAATATTTGAGATACAGTTCTTTTTCAAAACATACCAAAATGAACTCAAGCAAGATAAACAGCATTTTTTGAGTGCATGTGGATGTTTTCAATAAAAAAAAATGTAACACTTGCCATTAAAAGGGGGTATTATGTGTTTTCCATGCACATAGATCAATTCTATACCACAATAAAGTTAAGAAATTTTGAAATTGTTATGAAAAAGCTGTAAAAATCAAATTTGACTTTGCATCATCATCCCCTTTGCTTCAGGGGAGGGGGGCTCTGTGGGGCGGGAGCTCAGCTGCAGACTGAGCTCCAGGGAGGAGCTTTGTGTAAATAGGTGGTGCTTTGTGCCAGCAAGTGTTTAAACTGCTCCACCTGGCTAACAGGACATTCTTAAATATGCACGAATGAGTCAAAGCAACATTCTGGGTATGTTTTTGATGAGGGAATGACATTATAACATGGTATAAAGCTCAAAAAGTTGATTTAGCTTAATTCCTCCCTTTAATCTGTTCTCATTCAGATTTTCCAGATATACAGTAAATCTAAGTAGTAATGAAAAATTGGCAACTGGAAATCAAATTGTCTTTTTAATTGTCAGGAAATTAAATAAATTAGACTACTATAATTGAAAAGAGTGTGTAAATCCTCTTGTCTAAAGAGGCTTTAAAAACAAACCCATCACTTGTTGGATGTCTCTTTTTAATCTGTTTTAAATTACAGACAAAAATGACCAAGGCTTTAGTAGAAATTCTGTTACTGTAATTGATTTAAGCATTGAAAATGCCATTAGACGTTTTCATTGTGTGTATCTTTTGTTAGGTGGTGTAAAGAGCAAGAAAGTCTTGTTGGTAGCACTTCCCTCAGAGATGGTTTGAGGTGAAAAGTATCTAAATATAGAGTCAATTCTTCATGATGCAGTGTGGATCGAGAGCAGCAGCAGAGGGAGGGATTGTATCCTATTTAGTTTATTTTCAGTTCACAAGTATGAGTCATAAACACATCATTTATTTCCAGGAAAGTGCCATTTAAACATTTTATTCCAACATATGGAATAAACAGATATATAGATATAAACACTTTAGAGCACTGCAGCAACTCTGACACTATACCTGCTGGATATATACAATAGATGACTCATTTTCTTGCACATCGACACTTGCTGCAAAAATGAGCAGAAACTATTTTAAGATTAAGCCGTGTGACAGTGTAAGTGAGCCTTTGACATTTATTTGTTTAAATACTATTTGAGTTATATGAGTTTACCACCAGCTGTTGTTTAAAATATCCATTTGCTGTGGCATGTAGCTTTGTTTTATGAGATATTTCTCCTAAATAGTTTTAGTAACCATTTTCCAGCTCTCACCTAATTTGAAAAAAAAACAACTTCTGTTTACAGTGATGTTTGTTTCCCAGCAACACCAGTAACATTCAAAGCTCACATTGGCGAGGCAGTGAAACATAATTGGTTATATGACAGGGTCACTCTTGTACACTAAGGCTCATTTAATGCAGTCATTGCAAGCGCTCTGTGGTGAGTGTTGATCTGATAGTAGGCAGTGGGAGTTCAGTCAGACTGTTTTATTTCAAAGACAGAAAACTACATTTATTCAAAATCTGTAAAAATCTGTCATAACTGTGATTTTGCATCTCATTTATGTTTGCTGTCGGCTTTACATCCAGCAGAGGAATCCCTTGTTGGTTCTTGGAAGAGACACAAACAGATTGCACCGCCTTTTGTTTAGTCTAGAGGATGGAATTACACTAAGGCCCTTCTTATGTTTAAGGATTGTTCAGGCTAGTCACTTGAACTGTACCTGTTATTGCTGCTGCTATTGAAATAATTATATTTTCGCTTGTTTATAGGTGACAGGTGAGGATTACTTACCTCATTCTAAGAAGCCGGAGACCTACATACCAAGTTTCAGTAAGTACCAGGGTTTCCCTTAACTTTTCAACCCCTGTGTGTGAGAACCAGATGACCATCATGGTCAACTTTAGCTCGACTCAATTTAGAGCAGCTTTAACTTGGATTAGCATACAGAGTCAAAGGAGTCACCATTCCACGTCACTAGCTGCTTGGCAGATTAGTGTCATATCAGTTTCCCACTATGACAGAAGAGACATCGTGGGAATTAAGGCTATGCTAACAAGTTATGGAAATTGCCCTCAAGCTGCAAAAACATCTACATATGTTAGGTTTTTGCCTTTAATTCTAATGCATCAAACACAGAAGAACCTCCTGCTGTTATTTAACCAGGCAAGTCCCGTATGCTTTTCTTCGATGCTACTTTCATTGTAAATAAGGTTTGAAGAATTTTTTATTACTAAAACTGCATGTTTTTCTTTGTAACTTTTTTATCTTCAAGGTCACTGTAATTTTGATTCAGTATTAAGAAACCCCACTTTGTGTTTGGGTTTTAGTGAAAATGCAATTTCTGTCTAGGTTCTGCGGAGTCCGAGAAACCCCCGCCCTCCAGAAGGAGGGAGGCCCCAGCAAACCTCAGAAGAAGTGGAAGCCTTAACTTGGACACGGATATTTTCAAAACCAAAAACTTTAGTGACACAGATGTTGGTAAGGTGTCGTTACTTCCATGAACTGATTAGTTTAAACTTTGTCTAAATGAAAAATGAAAGCAATAACCATAAAGGTAGTCCAGTTTAAAATATTAAATTGTTAATAAAAAATAATAATAATAAGTTGGAGAAGATAAAAAGTTAATAATTTTGTTTAAAAGGAGGGAAAACATACAGGTTAGGTTGCCTTCAGATCCAGGCCTACCTTGTAAGAGTCATCTGTGATCTCAATGGGATTTGCTTGGTTAAATAAAGCACAATCAATAACAATAACAATAATAATAATAAAAAAAAGCCATGTGGCTTTTTGTTGAAAAGAAAATAGTTGACCTGGCCTTCATGTGTGGTGCCTCCCATCAGCCCTGTGATGTGGTTTATAGGCAAAGTTAGTGAATTAGTCACTCAAAGCAGTAATATGGATCAGTCAGACATTATAATTAGTCAGCCATTATAATCCACATCATTCTAATATGTTTTTTAGATACTTAAAGTTACTTTTTGGGTTGATTTGTCAATGAAATATCTCATAGTGGCACCCAAAGGACGTATGCTCTCGAGGAACACCAGTGTTGAGCGAACTTTTTCCCTCCCCTCAAACCCTTCCACGCCTGGCTCCTTCCTTCTGCCCTCCTACCCTCTGGCTACACGCACTGGGGTCATGCTTACCCCAACCCTGTCCCGTCATCACGCAGACTCCTCCGTCTCCATGTCAAACACCTGGCCCTACAAGAGAGAGAGCAGCCCTCATCAAGGAGAAACCAGCTTCTGGTCAGAGAAAGCAGGCACAGCTAATGGTAACACAGCAGCAAAACACTTCATACATGGCTAGTTTGTGGAATTTAAAATGCTTTTGTTTGAGGTTAGATGTGTTTTTCTCTTGCCTATCTTAGAGGAACTCTCCAACAGGCGGTCTCCCAGGCCTCTTCGAGCCCCCCTCTTGAGCTCCTCTTCCGCCTCATCGTTCAGGCGAGCGCTGAGCAACACCAGAGCAACCTTCTCCATCTCGCCAGTTTTCCCTCCAGCAGAACAAGGCCATTCTTATAATGGCCAGAGATCCAATACTTCAGCGAGCCCTCAGAACCAGCAGATGGACCCTCATGGTGCCTGGCAGGATCTTCAAGAAGATGAACCTCTAGACATGCAGGAGGTCAGAGCAACAGCCTGTCTGCAGTCCAGCATGTTAAAAACTAAGTGGTTGTTGTACTAACTTGTACGTTGCTGACAGATGCTGAACTCCCTGCGCTCTTTGCGGAATAGCGCTGCCAAGAAGAGGGCCAACGTGAGCCACAACAGTCCAGATCCAGACAGCCCTGACTCAGCTGTCAGGCTGGACTTGGGTCTGGACTCACCATTACACACTTCTCCAGTGCTTACCAGCTCAGCAAGTGAGAGTGGACTTTCCAGTCTGAGCTCAGTTGCCAACTCCAGCTTCAGTGGCATGAAAACCAGGTCAGAGATCCCCATTTTGTCACCTCTTTCATTTATTATTTAATAACTTGTCGCTCTGCCTGGGTTATGTGTAATTTGAATAAAGCTTACTGTATGCTGGAACATAACGTAATGTTCTGTTTGTTGTGTTAAAAATAAAGATCACAAACTTGCTGAAAGGTTTGATGACATTTCAAACTGTGTAAGGTAGTTAGTTTCCTGCATATATTTTACTTGTCATGTCTGTTGACAGTCCCAGAAACTCTGCCTCTTCTGTAATGAAACCTCGCATTGCAAGAGTGCCTTCATCGAAACTGAGGTCTTCAGTGTCTATGGACTTCAGTGGCCTTCAAGGTATAAAAGAAATTAAATGAGTTCTGCTCATTTTTTAGCCTTGTTTTCTATCCTTTGTGTTTATTTTCTTTCTTTTCAAGTAATGTCCCAGAGAAATGAGCTGCAGTCTGAGGTGGGGGTCGTCGGGCAGAGGGTCTCTTGTTGCAACGGAACAATCAAAACTGAGGAAGAGAAAATGGGTCCGTCGCCTCCACTGGTCATACCAGCTGTTCGTGATTCAGTCAGAGCTTTAAAGCTTCCTAAAGGTCAGCTTGCTTCTGTTTAATGGTTGACATTTTTTCCTCACAAAAATGGCTTCCTTTACTCTCTCAAACCAGCATTCCTCTCAATCAAGGATGAGAACATCTTCATCCCTGAAAGAGTGACCGCTGGCCTGTAGATGAGTGTAAACTGCAGAGTCCTGGCCTAATGATGTTGCTCGTCTGTGCTGGCTCATTCTTTTGAACAGTGGTTGTTTTGTTTCTCCAATGTATAACTGATCACAGTCCTCATGACACTTAACAGCATACACATATTACTCTGTTTGTGCATGTGACCAACCTGTTTGTCCACCATGTGGAGGCAGTGTTTATAAGGCTGAGTTCACCTGAAACTCCTCAGACTGAAGAAATCTCTGGGAGGAGAGATGAAACGTTTCATTAAAGAAGAACCCGTCCAGAGGACCTACTTATTTTTCTTTTTGGTCGAAAAGCATTGTTACAACATAGAAATAATCTACCAAACACAAATTTTCTTACTCTTCGTGCCAAGTTCATTTTCTGCCTACACTTTGTATCAAATTTCTCTAGTTCTCTCTTTTTGATTTTTAGGATCCCAGAGTAACATCAACAGTAGGAACTCACCTGGCGCAGACATGCCTGACGGAGTGAAAGGAAGAGGTGAGTTCCTGATGATAAATAAAACAATGTCATGGATATTAAAAATATCTTATTTTTGCAGTGTGTGTTTTTTTCATACTTAAAAATAAATTTTAAGTCATATTCCCCCCATACATTTTAGGCATGTTTGCAACTTCCTCCGACTGCCCAGGAGTCAGTCTGTCACTTGAGCAGGGTGATCTGGCAGCCAAAGCTTCTACTGATTCCTCAGCAGGCATTTACAACAGTCAACTTGACAGCAACAACCCCCCACATCCACATGAGGCTAAAGTTAGTCACACTTGGTATCAATGTTGATTCATACGGCTTTATTGAAAGGTTCCAATGACAGGAGTCCTGCCCCCTTCCCTCGTCTCGTTAAAATGTGCAGGGGAGGATAAAGAATGTGAGGACTGGTCGAGATAAAATGAGGCAACAGCAACTCGATCAACCGGAGGGACAATCAGGCCAAGAGGACCAAACGAGAGAGAAGATTCGCCTCCGTGTCAGACAGATGCTTTCTGATTCGCCTGCAGAACAGAATAAAGAACAAGTCGTGAAAGGCAAGATGTTTTTACACCTAAAATCAAATATCTTCTTTATTCCTTGAAAAAATACTTAAATATTCTCTAGAACTGTATATTTCAGTCCACATTGCATCATTTATTTGTAAAATATACTTTAATGACGGATGTTTTCTCTTGTAGATCTACATCTGAATGGCAGCATACTGACGTCATCTACCAAAGCAGACCCTCTCTTTGATGAGTCCCCCATCAGTCCTGCCAACCCTCAAAGTCCCAGAAAGTGCTTCACCCTACCCCACCAACCAAGCCCCCCTGCTGTGCCTCCTAACCCCAAAAATGTGTCCCGTCTTAGAAGGGCGCCTAGCCTCACCAGAACTCGACCTTCGCTGTCTCATAGTTCAGGTTTGTTAATTGAACAAACACAAACTTTTCACATGATGCTGGCAGATCATACATCCACTGCTTGATTAGAGCCTGTTTGGGGTGTAACCTGTGACTCTGACTCTGTGTTTTTTGGTATCTAACTGGACGTTTAGATGAACTGTGCCACGCTACAATAAGAAAGAAGAATCTCTCAGAGCCTCCAGATCTTTGTCCCTTTTCAAAGCCTGACCTGGCGCTGACCCAGAGTTTCAACTTGCTGAGCTCAGAGGACTGGTGAGAAACGTTTCATCGTCTCACAGTAATAGCACTCAGTTAAGTTTTATTAATACTGCCGTCGTTCCTAACTTCTACACTTTCTGAAGATTTGAAAACTTGGTTCAACAGAATTTGTCTTGGCATTTTTAAAGTTTGTCATATTTAACAGCAAGTAAAGAACGTCTATTTAATGTTTGTTTTCCTTCCAGGGAAAAGAAGATTGAGGGTCTAATGTTCCTGCGCTCTCTGGCCTACAACCACTCAGACACACTTCAAGGCCGACTGCATGAAGTTTGTCTGTCTCTCATTCAAGAGGTAATATTGTTCTGTTCTGCTCTGCTGGTAAAAACTTCATTTGTAAATTATTTCTTTTATGTAAACTACATATAAGTGGTACTGCCAAATCTTTATATTACCATTGATTTGCAGCTATTAGACAACTCTCTTAGCTGCTTGTTTTCTGTTGCTTTTCTGCCATCTGTAGGTGATAAAATACAACTGCTCAGTCAATTTATTTTAAAATATTATGAATAAAAGTCTAATAATAGCTGCTGAGCAGTAAATGTATCAGAATAAAAAATCATCTTTAGGCTAAGTATCAGGTTTTTTGTTTGTCCTTTTGTTTTATGCCTGAATACTTCTGTTTTTCCATAAACCAATTAAGTTGATCTGTCTTTAAGGTGAGAAACCTGCGGTCAGGGGTGTCCAGGGTTGCGGTGTGTACGCTTGGTGACCTGTACACACACCTGCAGAGGGCTATGGACCAGGAACTGGAGGGGACAGTTAAAGCTCTGCTGCAGAAAGCGGGGGAGAGTAACACCTTCATGAGGCAGGATGTAGACGCAGCGCTGGACTCCATGGTGCAGCACTGCACCCCGACTCGTAGCATCGCTGCTTTGCTCACCGGAGGACTGAGGTTAGAACCAGGGGGGGGAAAGTGTTTCACTAGATTTTGAACTTTTTTTAACAAAAATTCTTTGCTGACAGTCACCGTAATCCAGTGGTGAGGAAATGTACAGCTCAACATCTGTCTAATCTGGTAGAGAAGGTCGGTGCTGCTCGTCTCCTGTCTGGAAACAAAGATCTCACAGAAAGAATTTTACCTGCCATCACTAAACTTGCACAAGACTCCTCTCAAGAGTCCAGGTATGTAGAAAGAATAAATATTGCTCTATGTTTTAATATTTACAACATAATTAAACTCATAGGTTTATTTTCATATTTTTTCCATACAAGAACTTTGTTTGTTTTGTTTTATTTATTTCATTTGGAGTACACAAAGAATACAAACAAAAAAAGACAAGAACTACAATGTCAAATGAAAAGGAGCAGAAATAAGAAAAGAATTCTATAGCATCTGCCAACAGTTAAAAGCAAAAATATCTCAAAACACAACCAGCCTGCAAATATTCATTAATAACGTAACTCGCTTTTTAACAACAGAGATGAAAATAATAAAAACCACAAAAATTAATACTCAAATTTATCCTCAGTCTACATTTTGTTCATATTTTGACATCAATCTAGCAAATATACAAATCAAATTGACCTTTTTAAAGACGCTCTCCAAATTGTTCCACAATTTAATTCCCTTGAAGGAGGTGCATTTCTCTTTGAAATTGGTTCTAATTTTTGGTTTGAGGAACATTTCAAATTCTTTCAAATTATATGACAGCGTTGCAGAAACTGATGTCTGTCAGTTTGGTTCTTCTCAGGTGTGTGTGTGTGTGTCTGTCTGTCTGTCTTCAGGGCAGCGTGTTCCTCACTCTGTGGGTGGATCGCCAGCACACAGCTTAAGCCGTTGTGGTTTTATTGTCCTGCAGTCAGACTTCTTAAAAATTTGTCCCAGTATGTTTTTTATAAGTGCACGTGTAACTGTGGGCGGCCAGTTTGTCCGAAACCTCTCAGGATATCTGCTCATTTCTGACTTCTTGCAAATAAATATTTAAGTCTAAAACTGAATCGGTTTCCTGCACATATCGGGTTTGTACTTTGAACACCTATTTCTTTTAATAAGAATATTTTCAGACAAACACGGTTTCCCCCCACAGGTACTTTGGTCGTCGAATGCTGCTCTCCTTGTCGTCTCATCCTGACTTTGACAAGATCTTGGAGAAATATATTCCAACCAAAGACCTGCAGACAGTCAGAGAGACCCTCTTGACCCTCAAGACGAAGGTATAGTTTGTTTGTGCTTATTGGTACATCTGTCTGTTGTAAGAAACCTCAAACACTTTGGTCTAACCTGGAGATTGCTGGGATTTCAGGGCTTTGGTGAGATGGCCCAGGACACTCAGTCTGCCAGGGGGAGACGCTCCCTTCCAGGCAGTGGTACTGTCAGAGCTTCATCCCTCAACGGAGAACCAGTCAACCAGACCAACAAGTGGGTGTAGCTCTGAAGTTAAACTGTAAAATAAGCACAAATGAAGGCATTTAATTTATACTAACATTTTTGATGCTTTTGAATCATCTGCAGGGAGTCTAACAGCCGCAGCAGCTATAAAGGTCAGACTCCGAGCATTGCAGACAAGACTGAGTACATAAAGCAGATCTCTGGTCTGCTGGGTTCAAAGGACTTCAGAGAGCGGATCAAAGGAATCGACCAGCTAGTGGCTGACTGTGAAAACAACCCCAGTATAGTCATCAACAGTATATTCCCGGTTAGTGCAAGGATTTTGTAATAAGAAGCTTTGTTCTGTTTTTTTATCATTTAAAAAAACAGCAAAATCTATGCTCCTCTCTGTTCTTATTGTCTTCCAGGTGTTTGATGCCTTCAAAGCCAGACTGCAGGAGTCCAACAGCAAGGTTAACCTTTATGCCCTGGAGTCCCTGCAGAAAATCATCTATTTGCTGAAGGACAGTTTGTCTCAAGTGGTCAACATCCTGGTCCCAGCAATCGTGGACAATCACCTCAACTCCAAGAATAATGCCATCTATTCTGCTGCTAATGGAGCTATTAATGCACTTACTTCGAATCTCGGTATTAATTTTAAACATTTGAAAATTAAGAGTTAATTTTGATTTAATCACTGATGCCCTATTGTTTCTTTCTAACTTTCGCAGACAACATTCTACTTCTGCAGCCTTTCTGCACCAAGGCACATTTTTTAAGTGGTAAAGCAAAGGTGGACCTGATCGAAAAGGTTGCAGGTTCGTCTGATGCAACAGCTCTAAACAGTGTAATCAGCTGAATTTTAGCATCTGATCCTAAAGACATTTTTATTTGCAGGCCTAGTCATGGAGCTTTACCCTCGCAAGCCACAAATGGTGGAGCAGAAAGTCTTGCCCTTATTATGGCACCTGCTGGGCACCTCCACCCACAGCGGCACGGTTCATGGCAGAGGCGGCAGCGTGAGGGGCGCCACGGCCAAACTGTGCCAAGCCCTCTACGCCCAGATGGGGCCGAGCCTGAGCGAGTGTGCCGTCTCCCAGCCCGCCGGTGTCCTTAAAGGGTTAAACGAGGTCCTGAGGACCTTATCTTAAAGACAAATCTGAATCCAGACGTGTTCAAATGTGGAAAGAGAACATTACCACTGACCTTACTTGAAGAAAGAGATGTTCTACATTTCTTATAGTGCCTGCACTTTTATATCCACAACAAGAAAGTCCTTAAAGTTTCAACTTGCTTCTGTTTCATCAGTGATATTTCCTCTGGTACAGAAACACACGGACATCGGGTCTTATACACACACACATCCTGCTTTCTTTGCACTTTGAAAAGTAGCTCTTTGTCATAGCTTTTCTCCATCGAGTACTGTTGACGAATCAGAGACACTTTGACAGAATGTAAAACTGAAATGCACAAAAAGACGAGGAAGACAGGGAACCTAAAGGTGTATATTTTTGCTGATGTAATATTTTTCTGAAATGTCATGTAGACGATTTGTGTAATGAGAATAATATTAGTACGAAACATTTTTAAACAGTTCGGTTGTGTATTTGCACAGTATTAGTGTCACGTGTATGTACTTTGTATGATGTTTCAGTTATAATTTATCTATTGTATAATGGTCTGAAAGTCATATTAATGATGTGTTGAGTTGGTACCGTTTGTCTGTTTTTATTGCATGAATTTTCCTGGCAGAATCAAAACTGTATTTTTGTGAATGAAACGTGTACACTAATGCCTAGATCAAAGATAGTTTCAGCTGCTGCTCCTTTATGAGGAGCAGGAAAAGGGAAAGGAGGAGTTTTACTCCTGTTTTCCTGAGAAACATTGAGAGGTCCAGTTTGTTTCTGTCTCAATATCGTGCCAGTCTTCTAATAGCCTTTTAACTCAACTGTTGTTAAATTATATTTAAATGCTTTGTGAACGAGAGGAAAGAGATATACGAATAAACAGATTTATTTCTCTAAAATTAAATTCTGTGAGACTCCTTTCAGGACTGGAAATGGGGTTTAAAATATTTGCAACTCTTTTTTTTTTCCCTCCTCATAGCCAACTCTTCATCAGTAAGCAACATTCAAGTGAAGCTACGATTTTCATAACATTTTGCAAGTTTGAAGTCAGACATTGCTTTTATCATTAACACTATAAAACAGGAGTGCAAGCTGACTGGTTATACTCTATACATGAAACAAACCTTAATCCTTTTTGAGTTATTCCCTATGTGAAGAAACAAGAAGTGATGTCAATAACAGGCTGTAGAGAAGAATCTGTTTCTTTAGATTATTTTGAGTCAAAATCAGAGAGAGATGAGTCCGGGTTTAATAAACAAAAAACACGGAGTTATCTTCTAGTTCCCCTTTGACGTCACTTTCTGTTTCACTTTGAGCCAAGTCTAAAAGAAATAAAAAATTTGTAAAATCTTGTCAAGTTTCTTAAATATAAAGATGTTTTCTTTGACTTTCTGTAATTGAAGAACATGCACGTCACAGGCACTTTTCAAATTTCTACACTGTGTAGTGCTGTTTTCACCAAGAAGTTCTACAGAGACTTCCCTGGTGTGGTTTAGTGACCCACGCTGTTGTAGTCGAGACCACCAAGTAAAGAACACGGAGTCTCAAGTTCGAGACCAAGTCCAAGAAAAGGCAAGACCAAGACCAGAAAGAAAAAACTAGTGTCCTAAAAGATAGTTTTCTGTACACGTGTAGCTAACCTAATATAGAGTTAATGACATGTGTAAGGGCAGAGGACAGAATTTTGCCACAGACTTAGTGATAAAATGTCTCCACCATCTCTGAGAAGCACTGCAGAATTTAAAAGTCACTGTACGCTTTCTCCTGGATGTTGTTTTACAAATATATTCTTAATGATTTATGCAGCCAAATTGTTTTACTGAAAATTTTGCACCCATTTTGCACTGCTCACTTTCCTGGAGTGCCGCATGCGAGTGAAGGGGGGTGGGAATGGGTTACAGCCGGTAACAAAAATACATAAATAGCGATGAGTCAGGTTTGGATTTGAATCAGTGTGTTTTAAATCCAATGAGAGCAAAGATCTTGGACAATAATCTGGCAATTTAGTGATATTTCTTGAAATAAAATTCAGAGTACTCAATGTCCGAGACCAAGACAAGACAGAGTACAAATGCTGTCGAGGCTGAAACAAGACCACCAAAAAGTGGTCTTAAAGACCGGCCTTAAGGTATTACAACACTAACAAACGCAGTATTTCAGTGTCATCTACTTCAATTTCCACACAGGTTCTCAGTATGATCCTAATTACATTTTAAGTAGTACGCCCACTACAATTCTCCTGAGTACCACCTTAAGAGTACTACTTACTGTGTACCCCAGTTTGAGAAACAAGGAAACCCTGAAGAAATCATCAACTTATACATACATTTAGAAAACACATGCAAAGAAGGGATGTTAGTCATAGAAACAATACACTGAATGTTACATAGATCTTTTATTAACAGCCACCATTTCTGAAAACAAATCTTTTTATGTTGTATAAATCTGACAGTAGCTCCCATTTTGATTGAGCCCTCTTTTATGTAAAATCAAAAAAACTGACTAAAGAATCAGATGGGAAAATGTCTCATACTCTAAGATCTTTAAAATATGCGCTTGGCGAGCCATAAAAAACAAATTCACTACGATTTCAAATGCATAAATTAAATCCTAATCTTGTAATTGGGTTGTCAGAGGTGGAACACAACAGCCTATAATCACACTTCCAGGTCCTGAATGAAATAAAAAAAATGTATTCAGTAAATGTTAAATGATGGAAGTAGCTGCCAATTTGAAATAGCACTCTACAGATATTTATGCCCTCTGTTGCCGTTTGCTGTGCACATGCTTTCCAGCACAGAAAATATTTCATTGAAGAGATGAGAATTTTATGCGTAAAAACTCTAAAACATGGAAAGATGCTGCTAATAGGTCTTAAAAAGAGAAACTTCTTATTTACAAATTAGCTGGTTGATGAAAACATGATTGCAACATAAGGAAATATTTTGTACATTAACTTCTTTAGCTTCAAACAACAACAAAAACCATGGTTTGGTCTTAAAGGGATGAATAACTGTGCTACTATAATTAACATGGTGATAATTTACAAACACATACAGTACATACATCTAAGAATAAAAGCAACAGACCAGAAATGATACAAAAATTAAATATAAATCCAGGAATATTCACAGACAACCAAAAGCTAATCGACAGAGAACTGAAAACAGTTTATGTCAAGAAAACGACCAAAAATCAAAATAAACATATTCCTGTTCAGTAAACCATCTGGTGTTTTGTGCTGTGAATGAGGCTTTTGCTAAAGAATGTCCTCTCAGCTCAGCTCCAATGACAAATCGAATAAATACATAAAAAACAGGATCTTCCCACTCAGTTTCTAAGGCAGCAGGTTTAATGCCATGGCAAGCCGGGAGAAGATGAGCGTGCGGTCCTGAGCCTCTCTGCTCCATCAGGGACCAGATGTCTTGGCCAGGTCCTGATTCTCAGCCAAGTGGAGCTTTTGTCTGAATCGACACGTTAAGGACGGAGACTTTGAAGTGAGGAAACAGACCAGTGAAATTTACTGAAAGGATACATCGAGGTGCTGAGCTCCTCCAGCTGCAGAAACACAGAAACAACATTATCCTGTCAGACGGGACACTGATCTGTAAATTTGATCAGGTTACGCAACAGCCTGCGCTTGTCGGGTCAATAGTTGTGTTCAACTCCTGTCATCTGGCTGCAGTGTTTACAAAAGCAGCTTCCTCTATTATCTAATGTTAAAAAAAGTCACCAACCATCTGCTCCAAGCCACAAATATCCAGCTGCTGCCACAGCCCACAAATACTCCTGGTAGCAGAAGTAGAGTTTGTTATGAACAGAAGGTCTTTTCTCACCTCCCACAGACACAGAACTGCAACTTATCCCAACAAAACATACCAACTGTGGGTGTGGGCAACCCAGCGCCTCACAACAAACTAACAACACAAGCTCTGTCTCCAAAGCTTCTCACTGCTATTAAGAGTTATTTATGAACAGAATAAACGTCTAAGTGCTGACTCAGCATTTAACTCGTCTTTTACAGTCGGACTACTTCCGCACACGTTGGGCTAAATGAACCTTTCATATATCAAAAATGTTCATCCTGATTAGGAATGCTGTGCTACAGTTTGTAGTTCCTCCAACTTTTACACTTTTTGAATTGTTTACTTTCATTTACAAAAGTTTTCTCCACAGAAATATATCAAGATCTCTTCAGCTCCTCCAAAAACTCTCTTATCTACTTCAGCATAAGAAGTAAAAAAAAAACAAGCCGTATGCTGATTTTAGCTTTCAGCTATGCTTCTGTTAATTTGACCTTTTAGCTTTGGTTTTTTTTTTTCTGGCCCTGTGATGGACTTGCGACCTGTCCAGGGTGTACCCCGCCCCTCGCACGGTGACTGCTGGATATGGGCACCAGTGACCCACGTGACCCTGAAAGGAATAAACAAGTACAGAAAATGGATGGATGGCTTTGGTTTTGCTCATTTCAGCTTTAAGCCATGTTTTGCTCATTTTAACATTATGTTTTGCTCATTCCAGCTTTTTTCTACAGTTTGCTCATGCTTGGTATGGTTCTGCTAATTGCAGGTTTTAGCTTTGGTTTTGCTTGTTTTAGCTTCAAGCTACATTTTGCTAATTTTAACTTTAAGTTTGGGTTTGCTTACTCTGGCTTCTTGCTACAGTTTGCTCATGCTTAGCTATGGTTTTGCTAATTTAATTTTTAGCTAATATTTTACTTGTTTTAACACATATCTATGGTGTTGCTAATCTAGGCTTTTTGCTAGTTTTGCTAACGCTAAAATAATATCCCTGGCTTCTTGGCAACATTACATTTGATTGAAACGTTAAATGTGTGTCCTAAAGGAAATTCCAATTTAATAGTTTATTTACTGCAAAAACTATTTGATTCTAAATCTAAAAATTGGTTTTTTTTATATTTAGTAGTTTTTAAAAAATCCTAATGTGACCTGATGATCTGCTGTGGAGTTCAACAAATATTTTGGCTTTTTTATAAGATGAGAAAACTCACGAATCATCATGGGAACTGAATATTCTGAGCTGTTCAGATTTCCTCAAAAATATTTGAAAATTCCTCCCTAAAGAATCAAATAAAACTAGTTTTCTCTCAGACATAATTTATCTGAGATTAATGAGTTTAACATTTTTCTGGGCTCTTCCTCAGACTGTTTTGTCTCTGTGCCTGTCAGAGATGAGCAGCTTCCTGCTTCCAGATGAGTCAAAGTCAGAAGAATATCTTTCACTTTATGTGCTCCGACAGCAGGAAACCTTGTACTCCCAGATCAGCTGCAGTTTCGAGCCTCAGGAAGAACTCCTTCTAATTAGACCTTTTTATGACCTCTATTATGATCAGAAAATTAGCCCAGCTCCTCTGTGTGTTCAGCAGCTGCTTTAAACACCATTTAAATTCCAGTCAGAATGAGGTGCATTTTGGAACGTGTTACAGACATTAACAATCAGTCAAGTAGGTTGTTTTTTTAAAAAAAACTCATGGATGTTACAGCAGCTGTTATTTGGTGTGGTTCTTGAGAATATGTTTTGATATTTGAGTATTTTTAAGCAAATTTGACTGGTAAATCTGACTAAAAACATGTTAAATAGTATTTTGTGGTAAAATATTTACACATGACAATATATAATTATCAGTTTCTCTTATCAATGTTTAAACTGAGGCATATTTTCAACTTTAAACTGGTACTGCGTCAGAAAGGGACCTTAGGATCATGGGTTTATGTAGTATTTAAGCTAAACTTAACAGAAAAAAGAAGGAAATGTGTGTTTGGTAGATTATTTCTTTGTATTAACAATGCTTCTTGCTGACTCCACATTAGCCCTCAGCTGCTGTGCTTCATGCTTACGTTACAGAGCAGGTGTTCCAGGTTGTGGTCGGAGGCGCACTTCTTCTGATCCTCAGAGAGCTCCTCCACGTGGCTGTCGAGGCTGAAGTGCAGTCGCGCCAGCTTCTCCTGCATCTCGCGTACGTGTTCCAGCTGCTCAAAGGAGCACACTTTACCTAAAAACCAGACAAAAGACTGCAAAGTCAGAAGTATCACCTGGCAGCTTTTTGTAAAAAATAGCCTCTCTGTTATTTGATTTCATCCTATTTCAAGCAACAAAGCAGCTTCAGCAGCATCATTCTTATTTTTAACGTGTAACAGAATACTCCCGCAGTGGGCTCTCACATCCAGATCATCTTACCGAAAGCCTGCAATTTGCCTGAGTGGAAATCATTAAGAAGGTTGAGGAGGCCTCCTTCCATTTCTCTGACGTCTGAGACATCTGTAAGAAAGGAGTGCTGCAGGGGGGAAGACTGGACTACCTTACTGGGTCCTGCTGGCTGCGGTGCTTTGGGTTTCTCCCTGTGGGGTCTGACAGACAGAAAACAAGACATTTTGTTAAATTAAATCATGTACACACTGCAGGAAACGCTATTTCTCTAGTTTCATTGATCTTCTATTTTGCTTTAATGGTGAAATTCTCATCGAGTCACATTAAAGATACACACCTGGTGGTCTTCGGTGGGGGCATGACGGTGGTGAAAACCTCTTTTGGCTGTCCCGGAGCTCCTATGGATCTTTTATATTTACTCCTGTTCTTAGGGGAGGGGGGCTGCGGCAGGCCGAGGGAGAAGGTGGCACTTTTGCTGGCTGGCAGGACAGAGAGCTTGCGGGGGTTGATCGGTGGAGGAGGCGGCTGGGGGAGAGACACCTTGGGACTGCGCTTCTTACGCTTGTCTTCCATTATTGTTTACACTCGTGGCTTCCTTTTTGAAGCTCTCCCGGGTCCAGATAAGCGGAAAAAGTGACAGATCCCTGCAAGATGTCCTGAAACATCAAAGGTAGGAAGCTGAAAACAATCAGCTTCCCTCACAGTCAGAGCCAAAAGTAAAATTACGGTCCTTTAAACATCTAAGGATTATTTATTTACCATAACATCATAAAGAAACGATATTAAAGCAAGCCATGCATAGATCCAACTTTAAGAAAATCTGATAGCAAGGAAGAGTAGACTTCTAATCTACTTATCTAAATGGGGTTGCATTTAGGCTTTAATGGATGCAATTTAATAGTTCTGCTTCCCGGAAACAAACAACAACAAAGAGAACCAACAGTAGACCTCCAAAGACATTTCTGCCTGTATCACCCACTACCGAAGGCAAAACGTGATAATGTTTTTGATCAACAGATCTACAACTGAAGACAACCCAATTCAAGATGGCTGCTAGGTTACACAAACATGGGTATAAATCAGTCAGTTTTACTGATATGGAGCAATGATTTGGTTTGGTAATAGCTGAGACTGAGCCATAACACATATTGCTAATGCTTACAGATTTACCTAATTACTACTTAGACTGTCTGCTAGAAAAATATCTCATAAAATAGACAGACTTTTGGGAAATATACATAGTATATCTGTAACCGATGTATTTGGAGACAATTCAATTCAAGATGGCCACCACAGTCAATTGACAAAAGACTATATTTAAGTCAGTTTTACACATAGTGTCACTAGTTGTTATGGCTGTACAGATATAGAGCTAAATTTAGTGTAGTGAGCGTTATTGTCAACACAGAGAGTGTGAGAGCCTCCATCATTGATTTGTCATAAAAAGATATGGATTCCTGATGCAGTTTGTTGGCTGCAGCAGGATTTGTTGTGAAGACTGTTAACACAGACAGAAAGCTGATTGCTGCACAAATACCCAGAACAGTATCTCCTGTAGGCGTGTATTTTGATCTGTGGAGATAAGCTATGAAAAGGGTAGATAATGCTTGGATACTCAGCACTCTCATCGAGATGTGTTAACCAGGAAACAATCAAACAAAAAAGGACAATAAATAAAATGTTGCAATAGAACAGCAGAATGAGACCGTATACTTGTGTATTTGGGTATTTTACCATTATAAATCTGAGCTGCTTACATTGACATTAGTGTCATTAATTTAAATGACAATAAATTAATGACATGTATTACTAATATAGAGGCATTTACATTTAAATAATAGTAATATAATTTAACTGCTTTCAATGCTAATGTTAGCACTGAAATGCAGTTTTAATAAAATATATTCTAGCTAGTCTCAAAGTGGACTCTAAAGATGGCCACTATAATACACAAAGGCAACTTTTGTACACCGAAACTCCCCTTCACTGCCATTATCTGTACTGTAAAAATAAAACAATTAAGCGTAAACATACATGATAAATAAGATGTGGGTTAGCTTGGATGTAAACAGATTCAGAGAGAGCGACACAAATATTAAAGACTTACCGAACCAGAGAGCTAACCCGCTGGGTGCCGCATTTCTCCCCGCTAAGATTTAAAACATTTAGGTACACTTGGCGCTAATTGACCTCCTTAAATCACGATGGAGGTAAAAGATCCGTACCGCTGCCGCTGAAAGTATAAATTACTGAGGAAATGTTGAGCGCGCGGCGGCATCGAACGCGCTCAGCGGCTCGTGCGGAGCTGTTGTCCTATTCCTCTTAAAGGGCCAGTACACACCCGTCTGAGGAGGAGGAGGAAGACAGGTGGAGGTTGTTTCATGCAAATATATTTCTTTATTACCATGGATCTGAAACCCCATTCTGGAGAAATAAATTTGTCTGGACATTACTCCTCTAAAGCACTAATAGGGGAACTAATTTCCTAATTAGTGCTTTAGGGCTTTTGCTAATTTTAAAATTTGTTAGTGGATTAGCACTTGCTAAAATTATAGGTGAAATTTAGAAGCACTAACTGAGGTTTATAAATGTTATTGATCAGCATTGTTAACAGCTGAGTGTGAAAGCTGTCACATTTTGTTCATGTGTGTCACCTATCCACCAGGTGACAAAATATTGACAACTTATAAGTAAGGCAGTGAAATGTCAATAATAAGTCTTAAGAGAGTAACATGGCAATATGTGACTCATGTCATCTTTTACAGTGTTCCATGGGTCAGCTGGGTTATTTTTGTGCTTTAGAATTAGCTATTGCTAAATTTTTCAGTGCGTCAGTGCTTTAAAATTAGGGTATCTAAATATTTGAGTTAGTGTTGTAAGGCTAGTGGAACTATTTTTAGATTAGTGCTGCCCAGTTATTGTGTGTGTGTGTGTATATATGCACCATCCTAATTTTGTTTAAACAATTATTGCAGTTTCTATAAATCATATCAACTTCATTTCACTTCTCAAATATCACTGTTTGTCCCCTTTATGATATATTTAACTATTTTTTTTTATCCAATCAATGATTTATAAAGGTAAATCAGGAAAATTAACAAAGCTGGCCAAACTTTCGCACCCTGTATTAACTTTTAGCAGAATCATGGTCGCCGACTTCATTTTAGAATTTTTTTAAATCGGTTTACAGGCATGTTATTTTATTTTCTAGACTTGGCAATATGTGACTCATGTCTGTTGAAGAATGTTCATGGGTTGACTGGGTTATTTTAGTGCTTTAGAATTAGCTTTTGCTAAAACTTTCAGTGCATTAGTAGCCTGGAAATAAACACGTCAATTCCATACATTATCTAGTCTTTGTTGTACTTCAGTGCCATGGATTAATGCTACTTGTAACTGGCCAGGTGGAAAAATAGATCATGTTTCCAATGTTGAATAATTAATATATGCAGTAAGTTTACAGTCTCACTGCATTAATGAAAGTGCTTAAAGATTTTTTAAAATCGGTTATGTTCAAAAGATAAAAGAAATTGTGCTCTTTAAGTTTGGGGTGTTGTGAAAATTAAAACCTTTTTTACCTAAATTATTTGAATACATTGACTGTGTTCCTGGTTTTGGAGTTTTATTCTGAATTAGAAATTAAAATTGTAGGGTCTGTGATTTTTAGAATAATTTAAATTCTACTGCCTATCTATTACGCTGCGTTAAATCTATAACAATAAACCAAGATAACTTTGTAAAGTAATACAAAAATATTTTTATTTTAATATGGCAGTCAGTTCAAAACAAAAAAATGTGACACAAAATGCAGCTTGTAGAAAAAATACAGAACTCTTAGGCATGTTTGTATCCGACTCTGAACGCGAGCTTTAGCTGACTTTCTGGTCCGATGAGCTGTTTGAGTACGAGTATGCCTTTCCTAGGACGATTCTGTCTCTGAGGAGCTTGAAGAAGGCGTAGTAGTTGCTGAAGAGAATCAGCGCCAGCGATATCGTCTGGTGCCACTTTTCTGAGCATATCAGCGAGTAGAGCTGGTAGAATATCATGGCACCTTCGAGGATGATGAGTATGTTTAATATCCGCAAAGGCTTGTTGAAGAAGAACTGGGGGAAAGAAATTGAACAGATCAGCAAGGATTTTATATATATGTAAAAAAGCCAGTGTAAAGCAAAAGATGATACTCACATAGAAGCGATAATGTGACACATCTGATGGAACTGCCACATTATAGTGGCCCATAGCCTTATAGACGTTTTTATTGTGTTTTACCAGAACCCCCTGTGGCCACATGTACTCCTCAGTCCATCTGTGCAATAACAGACAGCATGTTGTGATATAAATTAGTCTGAATTAATGTGATTCAGTGAAGAAAACAAAACTAAAATAAAATAAAACAGTACGTACATGTGTTGAAGGACATTGGAGCAAAGCGAGGGGTCTACTTTCTGCCAGCAGCCAAGGTGTGCTGCAGCTTTGTGGAGCAGGTCACAGTACCGAGGCGGCAACAGGTGTCTCATGAGGATGACTGACGTACTGATTGATACCAGAATAAAGAGCTCACAAGACCACCTTTTGTCTACGTACTGGGTGCTCTGGAGGAAAATACCCCGGGAGAAAAATATTTAGGTTTTAAGATCTAGTACATAATTTTAAAAAAAAATGCAATTAAGAGCATCTTACCTTTACAAACCAAACTGGAACAAATGCCACGTAGTAAGCGCTCAGCATAGAGCTGACCAGCACCTCCTTCATCCTCCAGTTGAAATCCATCTTCAGGTACTCCACCTCTTTCCGGATGAGGTCCGGGGACAGGCAGCAGGCGTGTGTGGGCATGGCCTGAACACCGTACAGCTGGCTGGTGTGCTGCTTCCACGTCTCCTTCAGCACGGTCAGGTAGTCCCGACCCCGGCTCACGCTGCCCACCTCTTTGGAGCCGATGCTGGCGATCGGGGAGAGAGAGCCCGCCCGCCGGAAATCGCAGCTCAGCCGAAAGAACGGAATATACATCCCAAACCTGTGAGGATCGACAGCTGCAGTTACATTTTATTAAATAAATACAAAAGAAAAGTACATTTAAATGTAGCATGTCACAGCACAGCCACACATTAGCAAGAAAGGACATCAGTATGTCTTTTTTAGTCTTGCTGTCCTTTAAATCTAATTTGAATTACCCAAACATGCAACAAGAGAGGTATTTATGTCTGTTCACTTCAGAGTAGTTCCTGATGTACCAAAGCCACAACTATAAACAACTTTTAATGTGGCTGTAACCACCTCAATTAACCTAAGTTTCTGTTGTTAACATAAAAAATATTTGCTATCGATCATTTATGGTCATTGGATGCAGCAGGTTTCTTTGCTGTGGGAACTGATAATTTAATTTAAACATGTTTCTATTTTAATTATGAAATCAGAATATAACCAAGCTGTAATGCATTTTGTTTTCTTTTTGCATTAAGGCTAATCAATGTTCACCTGAAATATAAACAATTAGCCAGTTGATTCTTTAGAGACAATCCTTCTGAACATGTCTGCCAATATAAGAACAAATAATAAAACAAACACGTCCCACCTGAAACCTCCAGCAGACAGTTATAAATGATTCAAGCTCTATTACAAACTTTACTTGGTGATTAATATTTAATAAACCAAACCAGTAATGCAGCAGTTCAGCAGAGTGCTTAAAAGAAAACACCAAACAACACGAAGCTAAATCAAATAATCATCAATCAAATAATACTGAAAAAACACAACTAAACAAACAACAAACTTTATTTTTAACTTCACTGTTTCAGCAACAAGTGTAGGCAAACAAACTGGTGAACAGATAACAGTTAATCGTGATATCTACAACAAGTCTTATTACTTCAGAAGACAAAGTCAAAAACTACAGAATAATCAGACATTTTGTTGTCGAGAGACTTTAACTGTTAGGTACAAAGTGAAAAAAAATAGCAAATAAAACGTTTTTTTTTTTTTGTAAATACTTACGGGTAGCAAAGGAAGAGCAAGCTGAGAACTGAATAGGTTCTGAAGAGGTAAATGAGGGAACGACACAGGCTCCACCCTGTCAGTGTTAGCACCGCAAAACGAGCCATCACCAAAAATATCGAGTGAGGGAAAGAGAGTTTCCCACTCTGGGATGCCTGAAAGAACAACAAAATAAACACACATTTACACCTTTATCCAAAATAAGAGCTTCATTAAAGACCCACGAAACAAACACAGCAGAGTTATGATATGGTTTGACTGCTTCTTGATCAAATAAAATATGGAGCTAATTTACAAATGAATGCACAGATTGTTCAAAGCAAAAATAAATAATAACAAGTCTTACCTCTTTAACAATGGCTGCAATTAATCTTCTTGCCAGAATGATGATGGTGAAGACCAGCATGTTATAATCAATGAGATGAAAATTCTGTAAATAACAACAAAACTAATTCAGAACAAGGTGGAACTCAAAGCCAAAGCATTGATCGGTATGCCTTCAACTGCCCTAGACATGTCAGTCTTTGGAAAAAAATGCCTGTTATATATTACCAATCATCATAAATGACCCTGACTACACTGACAACAAAACAGAATTAATACAGAAAATAAAAAAATCTTTGAATTCCTGTTAATTGCAAGAACATAAAGTATAGACCAAAGAAAGAGTAGGGAGAAGCTTTTCATACATACAGCATTATCTAAATAAAAACAGCAGCATCTTTCCTATATGTTTCTCAAGAAAATCTCCAGTGGTTTGAGTCTGTAACATCATAAACTAACAATCATAATCAAACCTTGCCGTTTTTGTGTAGCTTCTGTATACAACTTGGAAGGAGTTTAGTATAAGCTTTGTCACTGTCAATGCTGTTGTAAGCTCTACTGAATCATAAAACTTTAAAGTATGCAGTATAAGACTTATTCCATTAGTTGGATGACAATAATTTGTGAAGCTTTCTTCAAAAGCACGTAGACAGTTTTTGTGTTGGTCTAAAGAGCAATCCTGGTTGCTCTTTAATGAACACAAAATTATTTTTTAAATAGGAGGTACTCTATTTATCGAAAGCAAAAACTAAAGAGACCAATGGTGGTGTTCTTGAAAGCCCCACTCACCAGTGATGTGTGTGAGGGAGGATGGGATGGGGGATACCACCACACAGTTTTGTAGATGTTGACATAGTGGACAAATAGTGCAATGAGGTGGCAGAAGAAAAGGTGAAGCTCAAACAGCACGTTTCGATCCACTGACAGCTCGGGGATCTTGCAGTGCTTCAGAGGAACCACAGTCTGCGCTGCGAGAGGAGGGCTGGACATGCACGTTCCAGAGCCATTCCTGCACACGGAACAGACGTGGTAAAAGCTCTATGCCGTGCAGTTATGTGATGTTTTAATAAAATAGAGATTGAGACATATCAAGCCTGCACGACACAAAAAAATGGCGAAGGGGTTCACCTTGTGCGAGATCGCACCCCGGTGACTGGAGAACTGGTTGTGTGGTTTCCATTGCCAACAGAGCCTGGCTCACTGCTCAGAGGAGGTCTGCAGTATGTGGTACGATTCGTCCCTCTCCTTCCACCGGCCATTGCAGACACACCCACACCTCGCCTCCGTCAGGTTTGTGCTCAGATGGATTTCTCTCCTTATTCTGACACCTGTTCACATTAAAGCTGCAGACACTAAAGGGAAGCAGTCAAGCAGTCTTTTATCAACTTTAGGTCATTTGTGAGCATTACAGAGCAAAAACACCCCAGATTTTATTTATATCTTCATCCTAAATAACTCTTTATCCTTTATAACTCTGCCCTGGTCAGTTTATCACTGGTTTTTAAATTGCACAACCCTGACTATATTGTTTTTCTGGTCACTTTTATCACTGGATCTAATTGCACTGCTCCAACTATATTGTCTGCTCTGATTACTGTATTAAACTGGTGTACATATGTCTCATATATTTTATTATATTTTTTCCTTTATCTTTTGTATTTTTTTTATTTGTTATATTTTACACCTATTGCACCTTTACACCGAAGCAAATTCCTAGTCTGTGAATCCTGCTCATTGACAGTGGCTAGAAAACTGATTCTGATTCTAAAAAGACAAGGCTTTTATTAATGATTTAGATGAATATTTCTACCAACTTGTATCGGACAATAGGGAAGTCAAAATGTGAGTAACAAAAAGAATGTTTTGCATCATTTGTACAATCATATGCTATGCACTTAATTAGTAAGGATAAAAAGTTTGTAATAAGTAACTCTTTGGGTATCACTGAGTTGGTGCTTACTTTATTTTATTTGGTTATTTTTTCACAAATTTAGCAAAAGAAATGGAAATTATGTAAAATTTGAAATGTAGTTCATCATTGCTAAGCTGTCTGTTGACCCAACACAGGGTCATGTCATGAGTTCATGAAGCTTTTTATGTTTAACGACTCATGAGCAAATGTAGGTGGTTTAACAAACAAAAAACATAACGTTTTGGACAACTTATTTGTTACTTGTGAACATTTTTGCTGTTACTAAATAATTATACAGGTTATATGTTCGAACTAATCGTTATTATTACAGTATGTGTACTTCCAAAAGAGGTTTCTAGTAGATTTTTTTTATTTCATTGTCAACATAGACAACTTCAGTGTTGGACAAAATTTTCACAAGTTGGCAGAAGTTGTCTAAAAGGTTATAATGTGACAGGGCCTTAAGACTGGACAGTGGGAAAAATGGCACAAGTGCCAGGTAAATACCAGGTAACAACCGGTAAGTACTGGGTAAGTCTCCTATAAGTACTGGGCACATTAGTACATTAGTACCTGAAAAGTAACCGAATACGCATCAGGTTTTTTTTTAGTAATTAACACTTAAGTACACAATACGTATTAGGTAAGTATCCAATATAAGTAACCAGGTATGTATTGTGTAAGTACAGGGTAACCAGTCACTTCAACAGTAAAAACCTGGTAGAACTTGGTAAGTATTGGACTATATTATGCATTGCTATAACAGTGTTTTAAAGACTTTCAGAAAAACTGCTGATCTGTCAAACACAGTATATAAAACTACTGAGGTATCGATCTTATCAGTTAGAGTCTAACTGGATGAAAACTGAGGACCAAACCAAATCTAACCTCAACAGTTCCCTGCTATTACAAAAATCGGCAAAGCAAACCGGAGCAAATGGCCGGGAACTTGCATGCTTTTTAAAAGTGCGTAAAGCTACAGGTTGTTCATATTCAACAAGTTTGCACAAGCTGCAGAACATCCTAAATTTGGCTGCAAGTTTATGCGGAAGCTGTCATAACAAGTTAGCTAAGTAGCTACATTTGCTTTCCTGCCTTTAAGACTAAAATATTCGTGGAGCTGTGAGTATTTGAAACACGGAGCACAAGAGGGGGGACAACGTGGACCAAGACAATGAGGGACTCTGTGACTGTCGTCTACCCAGACCACGCTTTAATAAACATCAAGCTTGAGGCCTAAAGCTAACAGGAAGCTAACTCGCTACCATGCTACTAAATCAGGATAAAAAAATGAAAAGAGGTCCGCTTACCGCTGAGTGTTTTCACTTATAGATTATTTAGTTCCACAGGTAAGGAGTTAAACCTGAAGATGAGTTTTTAAATCGCTGCCTGTTTTTTCTGTGAAATCTGCGGAGAGAGCCATTGTTGATGTCAAACAAGTCGCTTCTGGTGGGTGGGGGCGCGAGGAGATGTTAGCTTGTGGGAGGAGAGTCATTTAAAGGCACATTCAGTGTGCTGGTTTAACTCTAGGAATTGTATTTGTTTTTTATATAAAGGGACACATTTTCCCCATATTAAAACAAACCTCAGTATTTATTTTACAAATTAACTACAAGGATTTAGCAATGGTGATAACAATATTGGTTGTTGCCTTCTTGCTAATAAAATGCTCAAATTTCCCCTAAAATACTCAAAAAACACCAACAAAGCAGCCTGGTCCCCTGCAATATTTTTTGGCATATAAGAATGAGAAACCTCTCTTAACTAAAGGGTACAAAAATTGCAGCATTGTGAACATGCATGCAAGTAGAACTTACTGTATTTATTCATGTATAATACTAGAAATTTAACCCTAAAAATCATTAATAAAGTGGGGGGATAGTTTTATACACGAGTTATTGATAATTAGATTTTTATGCTTTGTAAGCTCAAAAAATTATGATACTATTATACTTGAGATCGTATTATACATGAATAAATACGGTAATAACCTCCATCTTCTTAACAGGCTTTGACAACCCCTATATTTAAAAAAGCCTATAACAATTTTTGAAATTTTTATTTGATAGCACAGACTTGTTGCATTTCCCCTTCAACAGATCAATAAATCTAAAGATAAAGTGGTTATGTATAAACACAAGCTGATTATAATAAAACACTAATCAATTGAGTTCTTTTCAAATTTTTATTACAAAATAAAGTAAAAATAAAAACCTTTATAAAAAAAGTGAAGCAAAGATGATTTTTAAAAAAATTAAAAAGAAAAAGTCTTGAGATCCCAAAGCATTGGATATTCAATGCCGATGCAACGTTCTGTTGAGCGTCCTCTCCAAAAATGAAAATGAAAAAGTCACTCAGACCAGCACGGTTTACATCTTAGAGCAAAGAAGCTGTCAACCTCTGCAGGGCCTCTCCTCTTTGCAGGGAATCATAAACCAGCCTAATAAAAAACAAAACAAAACCATTTTAGTAACTCCTTTAAACACGTTTCAAAATGCTCTTCTTCAGCTGACCTTATTGGCTCGATACTCCGAAGCTGAATCCACCAACTGCTCTTTCGTCTTTCTGTCAACCTATCAGGAGAAAGAAAAATGAGACCTGGGCCACGCACGAGTCCCAATTTCAGACAAGTGAGCAACAAACATGCAAAATTAATTTTAAGCTATAAAGTCTCATGCAACTCAAGCTGAAGGGTTTTTGTCCATCAATGGAATGTTTTAAACGTTTTAGGTTAAGCTACACATTTAATTTCATTAATCTACAGACTACAGATAAATAACCAAGATGGGAATAAGTATTGAGTGAAATGAAACAATTATTTTTTTTTTGTTGAGCAAGAGTTGCATCACAACCATATGATTGTTTTGTGCGTTTTTTTGCTCGGAGTAAAATACTAAATAAATCAGTATAATTTTGTACTTGAATGGTTTTGATGTTTCGGATGACTTGCATTACTTAATGTTCCCACAGAAAAATAAAAATAAAATAAAAAATAAATCTAATAGATGAGTGTTGGGGTTAGTTTTACCTTCTTGTGGCGATCTTTAGGCTTTTAGAATCCTCTCCTCTGCGATATTTTTCTTTTATAAAAACCAGCCAGCATTGACTTTGCATCAAAGTCAAGTAAGATCCCTGCAAGCTTGATTTGGGAATACTGTTGAAATTCAGTCATTTCAAAGTGGCCGAAGATACAAATGCTCTCTCAAGAGCTTGGAGAGATACACTAACTAAAGATTAATGACAATACATGTTAAAGCACTGTTCCATTTTCAAGTCAAACATGTATTTTGCAGCACATAACCTCAAGGAATGAGCTTTATTTTGTGTTTTGAAGGTTGCATTACAAATGTCATTTAGTTATTTTAAAAAACAGACGAAGAGGATGAGCTCATTTTAAAAAACACTGGCTTTTTGTTTTAAAACTATTGAAGATCAGGTTGATGTATACATACAGCTTATTCAGGACTGTTGGGAGCCGCTGAGGACCATTTTCACAAACTGAAGGCATTCCTTTGGTACAACAAAGGCAAAATACCACGTTTAGAAGGATTAAAAGGAAACTAGAAACTTTATTGAAACACGAACTGCAGAAAAACATATTGGGATGTGTTTAGTATCCTATTTAGGCAAAAGGTACACAAGCATTATGCATTTTAGAGACGGCACGACTTAAAGCACACACAGTTTTCCTAAGATTATGTACAAAATATTGAGTTGGCTGCAGCCTTTTTTCCATACAGCAAAGATTGTTTAATTGTTCAGAATAAATTTTGCACGTCACAGGATTTAAATTTAAACCAATTGGAAAATGTGGCAAAAAGAGAATTTTATACCTTTTTTAACTTATTTCCACAATATTTTAGTACAATTTAGTACTTGGTAATTTTAACAAAAACTTGAGGTTAATCAAAAGTATCTTAAAGTCTGCATTTGAATTGGTACCTAGATTTGCTTTTAGTTACAGTAAAGTTACACTGAAGCAGCATTGAGAGGAATTTGTGTCCATCCATTGAGGACTTTTGAAAATGCAGCCTACATAAAAACGTTTATCGCCACAATCACAGTCTGTTCAGAAAAACCATTTAACTAATATAATCACCAATATCACTAAAATGTCACACTCTTTTTGTATCTTAGGTTTATGCTACTAAGACTTTAACTACGCAACTGAAACATAAAATGGAGAGATAAACAATTTAAAAAAAGAAATTCTGCGTTCATGTTTTTTTCCCCTCTGGCACTCTTGATACATCCAACAAAAGGTCTAAAGTTTTAAAAACAAAAATATATAAAATAAATCATAAAAAAAAAAACAACAACAAGGAAATTACTTTTCAAAAAGTTAAGCGAGTTAGAATCGGAGACAGTTGCCATTGCAACTCTCTACCGGGCAGTTGTTCAGTATCTTCCGTAGGGGTGCTCTCTGTACGCTCCCTTCGTCTGCCGTGATGGGGGGGCTTTGCCTGCGGCCCCAGAACCAGACCACGAACTGTCCCAATCACCTTGACCTGCAAAGAGACAACACAAAGATTTTAAAAAAATAATCTAAAGCAATGATTCCTAACCAGGGGTAGGCGAGCATATTACATGAGGTATGTGGAAAATTTCCCAGATGTGTAAAAAAAATACAACTGGGATATGTAGGGTCCTGTGATTTCCACACTGCACAAAATGCAGACGGAATCATGGAATTGACACAAAATGTAATTCAGTATAAAATGTGGAATCTCAGAATTTGCTAATTTGGGGCGAGTTTCTGGTGTATTTTGGACACTGCCACTTCCTGTACCTGGCCATGACCCGGTTTATTTGCTTATTCGCTTTCAAGGCAACATTTTTATCTTTGTTTAATTTGAGTTGAAAACAACAAAATGCCTGAGAATTAAACATTCTAGGAAATAAATAAATAATTTCCATTTAATAATCAGTCGTTGTACATTATAGTTTTGAAGAATCATCATTACATTTGACTGAGGGGGTACTAGTGGTATGACAAAATGGCTCAGGGGGTACACAAGTCTAAAAGGTTGAGAACCACTGGTCTGAAGTAGACAAGACGTTTACTGAAGCTGAACACCTAATGACTTACCGTAAGATTCATAAGATGCATCTTGGGCTTCACCGTGTCCATAATCATAATATTCCGTATCCCTGAAAAGAAATTGTGAAGATTTTTTAAAAAGATAAAATCACTGCCACTTTAAATACAAAATAATCCATATAATTGAGTTTTAACTTACGCAGGAGCAGGCTGCTGACTGTAGTAGTTTTCATATCCTTCATAGGCAGGCTCCGCGTAAGGCTCTTCATATGAACCCTGGTAAGAAAAAATTGTGATGTAAGGAAAATAAATTCTTCACTTTATAAAACAAGACAGATAAAAAAATAAACAAACTTACATATTCGTCATAAGCGTCAGGTTTGGGCTGCGACCCTGAAGCAACCTGTTGGTGGGACATGCCCGCGGTGGGGAGCATCCTCGGAGCCCCGGCTGCAGGTGGTCTAGAGCGAGCAGCAGATCCTCCTCTGGCAGGAGCAGAGGGTGGACCGCCCCTACCGGCCGGGGCCCCTCTGGGTGCGGTGCCTCGGCCAGGTCCTCCACGTGGCGCCCCCCCTCGCACTGCTCCTCTCATGTTTCCACGTGGCATCCCCCGTCCCCTACAAAAACAATGAAAAGTTATTAAATGTGAGAAACACTGCCACGAGAATGTAGTTAGAATATTTTACTGTATAGCCACAATGAGAAGAATGTTCTTACCGTGGTCCTCCAGCACCTGGTGGTCCCCCTCTGCCCCGTCCTAGAGCACCACGCCCCCTGCCTGAGCCATCCTGGGATCCGTTCAGGAACTGAGGGTCCATGTAAGGGTCATACTCACCTGGTTCCTGTAAAAAGTCAGAGGCAAAAAATACTTTTACATAAGTAGCATATGGAGACAATAAATACAGTAACTTGTAGAAATATGTAACTTACGGGGATAAGGAACTTCTTGACCTCATCCATAGCGTGAGCCATGCGCATGTACGCCTCTGGTATGGGTGCAGTGATCTCAATGAAAACATGAAGCTCCATGGACAGATGGGCATATTTCGCTTCACCACTCTTCCTCAGCTCTTCTTCCTGATGGATATTTGGTAAGCAATTTAATAAACTGGCATAAAAAAAAGATACCAGTAAAACACCGGCTACAATTGTGGTACAAACCTTATTTTTGTCCCTCATGGAGCCTTTGCCCAAAACAGAGATCTTAGCCCCAGTCTCTTCCTGGAGCCTCTTGATTGTGCTGCCCTGAGGGCCCAAAAGCTTCCCGACAAAGTTGACCTGTAAGACAAGCAGCACTCAATCATTCAGCAGTCTTTAATGTAATGTAATGCACTCTATCTGGGGGTTAGTGGGTCCTCTATTGCCCGGCTGCAGAGGGTCCAACATGCTGCAGCGAGGCTTTTAACTGGCACACGTAAATATGACCACATCTCTCCCATTTTAGCTTCACTCCACTGGCTGCCGGTGCCTTTTAGGATCCATTTTAAAATACTTTTATTTGTTTTTAAATCATTGAATGGCCTTGCCCCACCATACCTGTC
>JARVGW010000336.1:8965305-8977322 GCA_031762495.1 Anablepsoides rubrolineatus
GGAGTTTGTTTTTGTGTTGGAATGCTGATTCTGTTCAGCACTTTGGTCTATTTTGGTGTAAAAAGTGCTTTACAAATTAAGTTGGATTGGATTGGATTTAGTGTATTTTAGAACATTTCTAAAACCCTGATCGCAGCCACATGTCCCAGTTTTTACCATTTAGACTGCATCACTGAACAAGTGCAGAACTGTTGATGCAGACACAGGGCACTAAGTGCATGACATCACTAATTCAGAGACACTAAAGCCAGTGGAAGAGCCTGCCCTTCAGATACAGAGGATTAACAGGCTGTTGCGTTCATATTGGGCACTGTACCGAATGCAAAAAATGAGCTTAGTACAAATTGTACAACACTGATCAAATCTAAATGTTTTAAAAATAGTTGGACCTACGAGGTAAAACACAGAAATAGAAAAGAATGCTCACCCTTGGGTACTGCTTGGTTGGAATGAGCACGCGCTCCTTGAGTTTCAGGTTCTTTGTGGCGAACAGGTCCAGGTAAGTCTCCTTTTCTGAATCGGACTCTTTTTTAGATTCACCTTTCTGGATCCTCTCAATCTCTGAAACAAAAACACATCAGGAGGAATGAATTAAACCAACCCCGCCAAAAATAAATAAAATAAAGCAGAAAGGAGCGGGAAAAAACTAAATAAACTTCAGTTTTTTTAAGTTGAAATATGGGCAGATTATGGAAATACATCAATCGCAAATGTACAAATTCAGCGCGAGACCATTATTCAAAAAAATGAGCATTTTCCCTTTTAAACTAAACTGGATTTTGCACGATTACACATTAATGCAAAACTATTAAATTAGTCCCATAAAATGCAATTATAAAACATTTTACACGATGAAGGGTTTGACCCACATCTTCTTCAACCACGTGCTTTAATGCGCCATTGTTCAGGCCTCACCATAAAAAGGAAACGAGGCCTTCATATTAAAACATCAAAACTCATCTGTGTTAGCTCAAAGAGCGCTAACCAGTCCACTTTACCTGCAGTAATCAGCTTCATGGCGTGTGTGAACGACGAGTCCAAGCTGTCTTTCTCAGCCAGCAGCTCCGGGAGGTATTTTGTGTCTTCCATTTTGATTTTTTTTTTCTCTTTCTTGCTGAGCTCGACTATGGCGGACTCAAGAGTTGCTGCTAGATTAGCGTTCGCTGTGCTCGAAATTGACTGCGACGGTTGATTCAAGCAACAGTTTCCTGCTCAAACTGAGGCTGTTCAAACAAAATTTCTAAAAAATTGAAGAAAACAACAGCAGTGACCGAATTAGGAGCAGCGATCCCCGGCCGGTGTCTCTCCACGTTTGACGGTTAAGCTCTGCTCGCAGACAAAGAAGGAGGGATGGCGCAGCTGCATTTCAGACAGTGGGGTGGGCGTGACGTCACTTCCGGGAGGATTTAGAAAAATAATTTAGGTCAGATTTAAAATCACAGAACGCAGACAAGGATCCAATTCGGATGTAAACTGCCGTTAAACATCACAGAAGAAGAAGAAGAAGGATCCAATTCCAGCCAGTTTGATTAAAATACAAATATTTGAAACTCTCTTGGTTAGGACTTGTTTTATATTTACAGCATTCTTTCTCAAAATTATGACTTAAAAATTACTTTAAGACAGGGGTGTCAAACTCAGTTACACAAGGGGACAAAATAAATAACTTGGTCCAAGCTGAAGGGTCAATTTCTGTCACTTTATTGGAAAAAAAATATTTAAAAAACAAATGAATTTTAGAGAAACCCAAAGGACCTTTTACCAAACTATATTATAAGTAGTGTTTACATTACAACATAAACTACCTAATGGATAAATAAAAAGTTTAAATTTTAGCATTAATTTGTTGTCTTTACTCTCTAACAACTTTTGCTTTATTAATTCTCAAGAGATAATTTGACCACAATCCAGCAAATCAGTCAAGAAAAACTCACTGAAAATCTATTTGACGTTGACTCACTGTTGCTCTTTTCACACCAGATAAACTGAAATTAATTATAATTACCAGGTCACAACTATAATTAATTATAGTAAGCAGATGAGATTTGATAGCTTTCTGTTAATCAGAATTAATTTTCTTGGTTTGAAAGTTTGACAACTATCATGAGAAAAATGCACTAAATATAAAAAAACTATTTCATCCATCAAAGTTTTGTAATTAGACAACAATTGACAATTCCACAGATTTACAAGATTTCTTTTATTTTAAAGCACCAAAAACCATTAATCAAAACCCTATAAAGATTTTGTATAATAAATTAAAATAAAGAATTCTACTGCCTGACAAACCTAACAAAACTGTTGTTCTAAATCTGATTTTTAACCACCTTCGTTATTACAGAAACATACGTCCAGTCTATCGTCGCTTTTGTTTTGTTTATTATTAAGGTTTTTGTCATTTCTAAAATTACATCTGTGAAATTCCTTAAGTTAGCTTATAGAACAACACAAAAGTAAATATATATATATATATATATATATATATTAATTAATCAGTGCATGTAATTAAAAAAGGCCACTTCAAACAGTTCTAATGAACCAGGAGCGTGATCCGTCCCCACGGGTCTCCTCAAATATCAATGATGGCAAATATTTCTGGTTTTTCTTTATCGTGGATCTGCATGGCAGAGTATGTGATGGCTTTCACCTCAGTTCCCTTAAAAAAAACAAAAAACACAGGATATGAGAAAATGTAGCTTCAATAACCCACCTTTTTATTTTCACCTTCTTTTTTTTGTAGAAATGCAGTTCTTTGGACTGGCCTACCTGTGGATGCTTCCCCAGAGAAAATTCTTCACCCCACCTTTTTAAAAGCATAAGAAAATAAAAGTAAAAAAACAATATAAAATAGTTATTTTATTTGTAGAAGATAAATATTGTTTTTAATGTAAAATAGAGAAATAAGGGGCAGATAATATAAGATTTTTTTCTTCTTTCTGCTGCCTTTCATTTCATTTTTTGGGGGGAAATTTTGAAATGCATGTATATGCATGTATATGTTTGTGTGTATGTATATATATGTATATATGTATGCATATGTGTATGTATATATGTAAATATATGTGTATTCTTTTTCTTTTGTATTTTTCTTTTTCTTTTGTTGTATATAGAATTATTTGTTTGGGTTTTTTTTTATTTATTTAATGAAATGAATAAACAATAAACTTAAACACAAAGATCTTTATTCTATCCCTTTAGCTAAATAGGACAAATCTGCTACACTAAAAAGACAAAGCTGTACACTTTAAGTTTGTAAAAAGGAGGTTTAAACTTACCCAATTGAGCGAATCTTGAAATGCATTCTGTCGAGGGATAAAACTTTGACTTCCTAATGAACAAACACACAAGATTGAAACACAAAAGAATTTAAAACAAATTATAATGTCACAATATGAAAAGGTACTGTTCTGTGTACTCATCTATCCTTTTATCTTTCTTCAAAAGAGCTCATAGGAATTCTATTTTGGAGCGAGTGTCTAATCTAGTAAAATCAGATAAATTGCATTTCAACGTCATCAAGACTTTAAAAGGAGTTTACTTCTTAGAGCTTTCTATTGTGACTGATTTAGCCGGGACAATTTAGCATGATGTGAGAAGAAAACAAAGAATTAAGAACTCAAAAACAGGACAGCTTACTCACCCTCGGGACAAAGAAGAGATCTGCGCTAAACTTGTATAACCAGTCATCTAAAAAGTGAAAGAGGAGGGACTCCATATCGTCACCTTTTGAGGGAAAATAAACGTTAAAATGAGAGTTTTCACAGATTTCAAAACATTGTGTGTTGTACAATTCAACTGTTGTATTAAAACTACCATCATGACAAACGTTGAGCATCCTAAACCAAATAAAATCATTCTCACCCTCTGATTCCACTTCTACAGTGTCGAGTGGCTCCACCGTCTCAGTGTCTGTCATGTAGCCAAACATCCCCATAGCACACTGCTCAAAGGCCTCTTCCAAGGAGTGTCCCCAAGAGTGAATTCTGGAAAGATGGTGGATTATCTTCAGCTACAGGACCATTTAAAGGTGCATGGCCTTTATGAGACGTTTCAGGCTGGTTTTAAGTCAAGTTACAGCACTAAAACAGCTCTTCTCAGGGTGTGCAAAGGATTTGCTTTTATCTATCGATTGTGGTGCTTCTGCTGTTTTAATTCTTCATCTCACTGCTGCTAGTTATTATCATGGGTGATTTTAACAGTGCAAAACTGAACCACAAACTACCAAAATATAAACAGCATATTAACTGTCCCACCAGAGACAATAACACACTGGATCACTGCTACACCTCTCCTAAAGATGCATACCGCTCCATCCCCCGTGCGATTCTTAGGGTTATATTGGACAACGTTAAATTTGACAAACAGGTCAGTGGCAGTAGCCACAGCCTAGTTTTGATCATGTAAGGCTTATTAGCAATGTCAAGCCTTATCTTTCTAATGACACACTTAAGTGGGTCATTCATGATTGTATCTTCTCTTGACTGGATTACTGCAACTCCCTTTGTAGTGGAATTAACAAGTTTCACCTCCACCATCTTCTGCTAGTCTGCCTGTGTGTTAACGAGGACAAGACTGTGTGAGCACATTACCCTTGTTTTGCTTTCTCTTCACTGGCTGCCTGTTTTTAGGATTTTACTCTTGGTCTTAAATGGTCTGGTGCCCCTTTATCTTTTTGAGCTCATACACAGCTACCATCCTGTTTAGAGCTCTGAGATCTGAGATTCTTGACTGAAGGTGGACAGAGCCTTCTCAGCTGCAGCTCCCTCTTTCTGTGAGGTCTGGCAGAACGATTAATGAATTTAAATCTCTTTTAAAGACTCATCTTTTTGCTGTGGCTTTTAACTACATGCAGTAGGCCAATCCTTGTGTTTTTATTTTTATTATTTTTATTTTATTGCATTTTTATTATGCTGTGCAGTACTTTGGTTGCCTTCTGGTGTGTAGAGCTATATAGATAGAATTGATTGATTTAAAGATACAATACATTTACATATAAACCAGGTGATCACTAAATATTAGATATATCTAACAACTTATACTTACTGTACATCTGCTGTATGATCCAAATCTGTAAAACAGAAGTTGACATGACAAGTTAATTGATTGTAGCTCATTAACTAAATAATTGAGGTAGGTGATATTTTATAGAGATTAACTATGACAATTTAAATCCGCTGAGCAAAAGTTGAGGAGTTACTATTTATTGTGTTGACATTGCATCAGGCAAAGAAGCTAAGCTAACAGCATATTTTACTAATTATTTCAAACTTACATTCATATTTTTTGTTGATCGGTGGATATTTTGATTTTGTAGCTTTCTGTTCATCTGTCAGGTCTAATTGACGGTCGTCCATTGTAGCAGAAAGTTGATTTAAAGTTTAAAATGTTTGTTTTTAGCTACACCATCGTGTCGATGTGACGAGACTCCGATGCTGCATTCAAGGTCTGAAATTAAAAGTACGCAATTTTCTCTAATCTTGCTTCGACTATTTAAACTGTGCAAAAAGAGCAAACAAAAAGAATGTTTCTAGATTTTCTGTGTTGCTGTTATCTGCAGAAAATAATAATTTGCTTAAATAAGAAAAAAGTGCTTTGACATTTAACTTGATTAAGAACAAGAACGAAATGATTTCGCGTGTATTATTTAAACAGACTGATAAAGGGGGATATGCAATTTAATTTTGAAATTTAACTATGAAGTCTTTCTCGAGTTGCAAACTAAGAAATACAACTTTGTGTTACGTTTAAGAAGTCTGACACGATAATTCCGTATTTTCATGTTGCCCTAAAAAGCACCAGAAAAGAGGAGGTTCCGGATGCAGTAATACACTGTCGTCATGACTTCCTTTTAGCTTTTCCGCGTGCTGATTGGCTTGCGGTGTTCTGTGGAGTTGGCGCCATTGCAGGTCTTCGCGCTGTCTTTTTCGCGATCTCCCAAAGAAATATCTCTTTTTCCTGCGTGAATTAGCTAATTAGCTGCGGCGCAATGACCGATAAAGACGGTAAGCGGGACATTGTTCGTGATTTACAGCGTTAAACGTGTCGTATTAGTTCGCACGGGATGATAAAAAGCCGAAGTCCGGGTGGACCGGTGGTGCTTGGCGCTTTTGCCGAACATCTCATTTCATTGTTACAGAGCCCCACGCTAGCTGCTAGCAGCTAGCAGCTAACGCGTTAATTACACCGGGACTTTTATTGTATTAATAAGTAATTATGATAAACGTGGGTCTATATTTTGAGTACATGTGTTTTTGTAGTGATGTAGTTTTCTGTTAGCATATGCTTATATATTTGTAAAAGAAATAATACCTAAATGACAGCCATACATGGGAGAAGTGGCTTTATTTATGTGTAGGTTGTTTCAGGTTGTATATTAACACTGCTTGGTTTATTTATTTTGCAGCTGCATTTGATGATGCTGTGGAGGAAAGGGTGATCAATGAGGAGTACAAGATCTGGAAGAAGAACACACCATTCCTCTACGATCTGGTTATGACTCATGCCCTGGAGTGGCCCAGCCTCACTGCTCAGTGGCTTCCAGATGTCACCAGGTGAGAGCAGGGATGTGGTCCACACTTTTTATGCAAATCGAGACGTGGGAACGTTGCATCTAACTGTCATGTCGGTTATTCACAGACCCGAGGGGAAGGACTACAGCGTGCACAGGCTGGTTTTAGGGACGCACACATCCGATGAGCAGAATCACCTCGTAATTGCCAGTGTTCAGCTTCCAAATGACGATGCTCAGTTTGATGCTTCTCACTATGACAGCGAGAAAGGAGGTGAGGGATATTCTGTGTGACGTATTGCACATCTAACAGGTCCTGTAACGATTACAGTACATGTGTAATTTAATTATGTTTGTTGTTTCAGAGTTTGGAGGCTTTGGTTCTGTAAGTGGAAAAATAGAGATTGAGATCAAGATCAACCATGAGGGAGAAGTGAACAGAGCTCGTTACATGCCTCAGAATCCGTGCATCATCGCCACCAAGACCCCCACAAGCGATGTGCTGGTTTTTGATTACACAAAACACCCCTCCAAACCAGGTAATGTCACAAAAATGTTCTGATTAGTCTCTAAAAGTCTGCAGCAAGTGTGTCTGAATCTTCACGTTTTCTTATTTAAGACCCATCTGGAGAATGCACCCCGGATCTGCGTCTCAGGGGCCATCAGAAGGAGGGGTACGGCCTCTCCTGGAACCCAAACCTAAGCGGATGCCTCTTAAGTGCTTCTGATGACCATGTAAGAAATGTTTTTGCATTATTCAATAATAATGTTACATTTTCTGCTGTTTTACACATGTTGTGTATTTATCCTTTTCAGACTATTTGTCTGTGGGACATCAGCACAGTTCCCAAAGAGGGGAAGATTGTGGATGCCAAAACAATCTTCACTGGCCACACAGCTGTGGTGGAGGACGTCTCCTGGCACCTGCTCCACGAATCGCTCTTTGGATCTGTGGCAGATGACCAGAAACTTATGATGCAAGTAGCTTTGAAATGTAAACCAGACCACTGTGGATTCTGGAAGGTTTTTCCTTGAACAGTTATGTCTTCTGTGTAACAGCTGGGACACGCGATCCAACAACACCTCAAAACCAAGCCATGCAGTGGACGCCCATACCGCTGAGGTCAACTGCCTGTCTTTCAACCCCTACAGTGAGTTCATCCTGGCCACCGGCTCTGCTGATAAGGTGGGTTCTGTAGGACCGTCCATCAGGTCGTTGCTTTGTTTCAAACTGATGACTGAGGAGATTTTATAGATACTTCTACTGTTATCCATGATTTTCTATGGGAATAAAACCGAAAACAATCTGATTATGCAATGCTTTTATTTTAGAACAATATAGAACATGCAATAAAGCCACTTGCTCATGCAATTTGATTGCATTAACTGCATGTCAGGTTTTTTAATATTATATGCAATGGAGGTAAAAGATGTTGAATTTTTTTCATGGCAGTCTGAACATGACAAATCAGATTTTTTATTTCTCCAAACCTGACTCCGTTCTTTTCAGTATCTGTTTTTTGTTTGTTCTGTTTTTTTAAACAACGCAGCGTGCATTGTGTCTGTGCTTGTCATGCCACTATTCCGGTACCGTTAAGGCTGGAGCTTATCGATCCTGTCAAAATTAACCACGTGACACCGGTGCTGAAAAAATACTGGGTTTTGGTTTCATCTGCTGATGAACATTTTTGCTTTTTGTTTGCAGACTGTGGCTCTTTGGGATCTGAGAAACCTGAAGTTGAAGCTTCACTCATTTGAATCTCACAAGGACGAGATCTTCCAGGTAAGACTTGGAGCTGTAGATGTGTTGCTGTCAGACAGAAATAAGGAGAGTTTAGCTGCTGCTGTCCATTAGAGGTCCATTCAGAGTCTCTTGTTTCTGTAGTATTTCAGCTGGTGATGATAGTTAGGTTCATATCTTCTCTACAATCAGGTTAGAGTGAGAAAAAAGGACTAAAGAGCCCAGCTGCAACTCAAAAAGCTGCAGTTCTTCCACATGACTAAAAGACACTAACCTGCCGTTTTCATGATAAACTGCAAGCAGCTATGAAACTAGTTTTTCTTCCCATTTTTTTATTTTTCTAAAATCTGTTTTGTTTTCTGAATTCCACGTTTTCATTCTAACCATTTACTAACCTAAAAAGTGCATGATTATAAAGTGACTGAAAAATAATTTAACAAATAAACAGCCACAGAATAAAAAAAATTAACATCTGTTATTTCACTTCACAAGTAAAACCCTGTGGTTCAGCAGAACATTTAATGCTTATTTACCTGTTGTTTTTAATGATCAAAAGAAAATTTTTAATGTGCAATATATTAAATGTCACATATATCTCATTACAAAAGTTATCCTTTTATAAATTTAAATACTTTAGAGTTAAACTTAACATTAAATATGCCTCTTAAAGAAACATTAAACCTACAAACTGTAGTATTTTGTGAACACTTGCCTGTTTAATAGAATCTGTGCTTGGTTTTACTTCTTCCAGCATGCGGCAACAAAATCTATGATGAACTTGTGCTTCACTTCTGCTGATGTCACTTCTCTGTTTCTGATGTATTTGACTATAAGTGGTCTTCACATGTATTCATGCGCGTCCAGTTGATCGTGTGTTGTCAAAACTTACAGAAAGGTTCTCCAGATTCATAAATATCACTGTGGTGTTGTTCTGCCCTAAATTTTGTTCTAAGTTTCGCACTTTTTATTTTTGGAGAATAATGGTGTTCCAGCGAGCATCTTCACTTTTTTTTTTTTTTTTTTTCGTTTGTGCGTAACCATGTAACAGTATCTGACCAAGAAATCTTGCTTATACACGCATGTTCACAACTGCCCACAAACAGGTGTTTTGATCCAGGGGGCTATGAGTGTGTATGTCTGTATGTATATATCTGTGATACACATGAAGGTATGCGGGTATACTTGAATATTTGTGTATGTATGTATGGGTATTGACCAGTGTATGCACGCAGTACAAAGAAATTACAATTAATTTATTATTATAGGAATAGGTATCTTGTTGCTATGTTTTCCTTTATTTAATAATTTTTAGGTGAGTAAACAAAAGTTGGCTGTGTGGTCTTGTGTTCTCTTGATGCATATCTTGATATGTTTTCTGATATCTCTCTTAATCTTGATCTTATTTTCTCTCACTTATTTTCTTTTTTTTTTTTTTTTTTTTTAACAGAAGAAAAAAAAGAGAGAGAAAAAAAACAGTATCTGACCAAAATACCTCAAAAGCTGTACTTGCTCGCCCCAAATAAGCAAATTCTGAGAGATACTGTGTTTTGTACTGGCTTGTTAAAGTCTGCGATTTCGTCCATGTATTATTGGGCCCTATAGACATGTTGGACTTTTAAAAACAGTAATTGCATGCAACACCTCAACAATAATGTGATTCATCTCAGTAATCAACATCCAGGTGACTCCTAATAGCAACGTGTGCAGCATATGACACATCAAAAATGACACCTCCGGTCATCTCTCCGCTGCGTCGTCTTCAAATAATCCACGTTATTTCAGCGCTCTTCAGCTCTACACATCCTGCGTGTTTTAGTTTAACACTTAACTATGCTGCTGGCTGTGGTGTGGCTGGTTTCGTAGTTCTGAAGAGTGAACACTTCTTGTCTCCTTACAGGTTCAGTGGTCTCCTCATAACGAGACCATCCTCGCCTCCAGTGGCACCGACCGGCGGCTCAACGTCTGGGACCTCAGTAAGATCGGGGAGGAGCAGTCGCCAGAAGATGCTGAGGACGGTCCTCCCGAGCTGCTGGTGGGTGGCACCTTTTTAAACCTGCTTTAATAACCTCCTTTAATAACCTAATAACCTCTCCTGCTTTGTGTGTCTTCAGTTCATCCACGGCGGACACACGGCTAAGATCTCAGACTTCTCCTGGAACCCCAACGAGCCGTGGGTCATCTGCTCGGTCTCGGAGGACAACATCATGCAAGTGTGGCAAATGGTAAAGGGTTATCTCCTGGATGTGCAGCGGTTTGTTGAGTTAAATAAAGAGTGATGATAATGAACGTGTGCTGCGCTCCACAGGCTGAGAATATCTACAACGACGAGGACCCAGAGGGAGCTGCAGACTCAGAGGTCCAGGCGTAAATCCGGTTTTCACACCCCTCCTCTCGACCTGCTTACCGAACGGATCCGGGTTTTTAAGTGCTGCACGCTGACACCATCAAATCTTTTTACGAACCATTTTGAGCAGTGGCGCTTTTTTTTTTTTTTTGTAGAAAGTGGAAGAAAAAACCTCTGCACTGTCGTGTTGTGACATATTTAAAATGTCTCGTCTTCACTCTGATTTTTAAATTCTTCTTGTTTTTTTCTTAATAAAAATCACCTCTGGTTTGTAAAGACACGTCAGACGTGCGTCTGCTCTCATTCAAAGTTGAAATTTCATTATTTTTTTTATATAATAGTTGTGCAGAGAACATGACGATCCATTTTGAATCCAGCTGTACATACTGTAGGTTCTCCTTTTATGGTAGTTTTCCAGAGTGTGTTATCTTTGTGTGTGTTTTCATTTCTGCATTTTGTTTTTGTGTGCTACATCTGATCTTTTGTGTACCTAAGTATATTCATAATAAAATATTTACAGTAAAGCTGTATATTTTGTTTCTTGGCAGTGAGTTGAAAACAGATTTTAGGAAGAATCACTGGACGATGGGTCGTCTTCAGCGGAGGTGTCCCTGGAGTCATCCGGTCCTCTGCAACAAAATGTCTCGTTCGTCAGTTAATTTTTACATTAAATTTAAAAGGATTCAAACCAGTTTTACCTCAGGATTGTGAGTTCTGTTTTAAGGCCTTTTGCGAGTTGCTCCAGATCTCCTCTGGATTGTTTCTGAGCTTCAAACTCCAGCTGAAGATCTCTCAGCGTCTCCTGGAGTCTCTCTACCGTCTCCTGTGCAAACGAGACGTTACAGCTTCTTCTCTTGTTCCACGTTTAATATGAGGAATCGTACCTGGTGATGTGTGAAGCTCTCCTCCCGCTGTGTTTCCATGAGTCGGATCCTTTTCTCCAGGAAGGACCTCTGCGTCTCCAGTCTCTGCACATCCTCTACCAGGGGTCCCAGACGGGCCCTCAGGTCCTCCTCCTGCTCCCTGCAGCTTCTCACGGCGTCCTCCCCGATCTGCCTCCTCTTCAGCAGGGCCATGAGTCTGGGCTCGTACAGGCCCTCCAGGGCCCTCACGCTGCTGCTGAGCCTCCGCTGCAGGCTGAGGGAAGCCCTCCGGCACTGGCTGACGTCGCTCATGGCCCTGGGCCTGCGGGGCCTCGAGACCTGATCCCGGAACAAGTTCATCTGGTTCTGATGAGTGACCTGCAGCTGGGACAGCTCCTGGGTCAGGTGCTGAATGTGCACCTTCAGCTCCTCCTGTAAAGAGTAAAACATAACTCAATTAGAACAGAAAGTAAAAAAAAAAAACATTTTAAAGGGGCTATATCATGTAAAATCCACTTTTTGGAGCTTTATACCATGTTATAATGTTATCCTCTCATCAAA
>JARVGW010000336.1:8977400-8998263 GCA_031762495.1 Anablepsoides rubrolineatus
AAGGTGACATAGATACTTTAATATGGTATAGAATTTAAATATATGCCTGAGAAACACATAATATTGGCCCTTTAAGATAAATGAAGCATTTACTACACTAAAGATTTAACTTCTGGATATTTGAATTAAAAAACAAATATTGTACTCATTAATTGTGCTTTCTATAGTAAGTGTAAAATAAAATGTCATGTTTTTATTAAGTTCACTTTGAGTGTAAAATCCAAGTTAAGACACTAATATTTTATTATTTAGCTCACTGTTCTTACATTTTGTTATTTTTTACTAAATGCTAATGTTTATGTCCATCCATCCATTATCTATACCCGCTTATTCCTTTCAGGGTGGTGCCCATATCCAGCAGTCACAGTGCGAGGGGTGGGGTGCAACCTAGACAGGTCGCAAGTCCATCACAGGGACACACATAGAGACAAACAGGAATTCACTCTCACTCACAACCTAGGGACAATTTAAAGTGTTTTTGGTGTGTGGAAGGAAACTGGAGTACCTGGAAAGAACCCACGCATGCACGGAGAGAACATGCAAACTCTACCCAGAAAGGTCCCTGGGCCAAGATTTGAACCGGCGACCTTGTTGCTGAGAGGCATCAGCTCTACCAACTAAGCCACCATGCCGCCCTAATAATATGTAATATGTTCAGAATGAAACACAGCTTCTGCTGTTGCCATTAGGCTTATGTTATGATGTCATCATCCTGAGTAGCTCACATGTATTCAGTAAAAGAGACTTATTTGGCCAAAAGCCATATGAATTACCTCTGCAAAGCCTTTGGTCACAGAGTGACAGTCATCTTACAACTCATTTATGGACATAATTCTCTGTGTTTCAGTCTTTTATTTACAGAAATGAGTGTTTCATTATGCAGAGCTGCCAGGCGACTGCCCCTTTTGTTGGGGGAATAAGCTTTATTTTTACTGATTAGTATTTTACTGCATGAAAGTGTAATTATTTGCATCTTGATTGTATTTAGTGCTCACAAATCCACAGTTTTACACATCTCTTATTAAAAAAGACAAGTGTGCACAAAACAGTCAGTAATGACAGACACTGTTCATCAGTGACCTTATTAGTTTATACCTGTGTGACAGCAGATTGGGCCACCTCATACTGCTGTGCAGCCAGGGTCACCTGACTCTGGATGCAGTCTCTGGCTGTGGCGAACAGTTTCCTCTTCACCTGCAGCACCTCCTCATGAACAGCCTTATAATCCAGCTGAGCCAGAGCGAGCAACCACTGCGCCTTCACCAGCTTCCCCCTGAGGAACTCCACGACTCGCAGCACGGGTTCCCGCAGAGCGAGGAGCTCCTGGGTCAGCTCGTCTCTCTGCCTCTCCAGATCAGACACCTGCTGGATCCGGTGCTCAAAACGTTCCCCTAGGGCATTCAGATCTGCTGGATCCATCTTTAATGTACTCTGGGTGTCTTTTGAGATGTCCTCTGCTGCTCTTTGACTGCTCATGATGAGCTGAAAATGAGAAAACAGGCTGATGTCATCAATCTACTAATAATCAACATTAACTCATGACATATAATAACCTCTTTTTAGGTTCAACATATTTAACAATTGTAATCATCAGCTTCTGTCTGCAGAACGACCTTAACAGTTTCTACACATTTTACTTACTTTTTTCACATCAGAAGCTCCAGTATCTTTGAGTAGAGTTTGATTTTAGCTTCAAGTAGCTCTCAGTGTCTGTGTGTCTCCAAGAAAACACAGCCACCTTTTCTGTTTATTAATAACACTGAAGGCACTGGGGGAAATTCTATCCAAGACTTTCTCGTGGGATTGCTAACTGTGTCTGTGCTGAGAACGGACTCGCTGAAACGCCCCGGACTGGACACACCATGCCTGGACCGGCCTGTGTGCCCAGGAAAACTATATTTAGACAGTCTGAGTTTTATGTGCATGAAAGTGAGGAGGGGCATTGTGGTGGAAAACAACAACTTTCCTAGGCCTTAAATCACAAACAGGCCTCTGACACATCTGTGGGGAGACATGACAGTGTGAGGTGAAACCAGCCCTGAGCTCAGATTAGCTTGCATGATTAATCAACACATTTGTTTTTAGATGTTTTGCATACTCTCAACGAAACCTCTCACAGACAGGGGAAGAGGTACACAGAAGAAAAGAGAAAATTCATAAACAACAGATCAAAGGAAAATCACAAAGAGCAAATAAAAGTATCTGTACATCAATAGACTGACATTACTTGTATGTTTTATCAGTTGCAGATTATTTATTTAACAAAACACATTCAACAAAACATTTTCACATACAGCAAAAAGAATGGAAATAATCTAAAGTGTTTGAGATTGATTTCAAAAGTTATAAATAAAGTATAAGTGAATGCTGAGTCGGCACATAGTTTTGCTAATTTTATCTTTAGGTACACTTTTGCTATGTTTATCTTTTAGCTTCTATAATGCTACTTTAGCTTGTACTTACTTTAGTACAGATTTTAACTTATAGTTAATGTGCTGAATTTGGCTATAGTTGCTGTTTATGCCGACATTAGTTAACATACTTTAGCTTTGGCATCTGTTTTGCTACTTTTAGTTAATATAAACATCAGTTTTGTTAATATTTTAGCTACTGTTTCCTAATTTTGTATTTGCTTTGCTATTGTGCTGTTTTTAATTTTTTACTATTTCTATTCATATTTTACCTTCTACCTATTGTGTTGAATTTGGATTTTACCTACTTTTTTTTTCTAACTTTAGCTTTGCATCTGTTTTGCTACTTTGAGCTACAGTTTTAAACGTCTGTTTTGTTTATATTTTTGCTTTATATAGTTTTTTTTTTACTTAGCTATTGATTGTACTGATTTTAGCTACTATTGAGCAGATTTTGAGCTGAATGTGACTTTTAGCTGTTTTTGCTTAGTTTCAGCTACAGTTTTTTTTTCTCTAATTTTAGCTGCTGTTTTGCGTATTTTAAATTTGGCACATAATCAGCAACCTATAGCTTTAGATTCAGTTATGCGTTTTTTTTCTTTACTTAGAGCTTGTGCTGAGTTTATCTTTTCTGTAGTTTTACTGTTAGCTACCTTTTGCCAGTGCGCGTTCTTCTGTTCTTCTTCGTCTCCGTGTTTTGTCTCAGTTTCTATTATTTTAGTCAGTTTCATCAAATGTATTGAGCACTTAATATGTGGTATCGACTATACTATTTTTATACAGAAACTACGGGAACATTTTTGACTAAATATTAGTGATATTATTTCCTCATTCGGTGCAGTTCCTCGCCTCGCCACTAGATGTCCCCACAGGACTGAACGGTTTCCTCGGCTGCCGTTTCTCGCCTCACCACTAGATGTCCCCACAGGACCGAGTCCGGTCTTACCTGAGCGGAGCCTCCTCCTCCTTCAGGTGGGAGCTGCTGCAGGTCGACGGGAGTTTTTCCTCATCGTTTCTCCGCCGCTCTTCGCTTCAGTAACTTGTCGGCAGACTTGACAGCAGAGGAAAAGTTTAGTTTCTTGACGAACTGCCGTCGAACCGGCAGAAACTTGTGTTGTTTGAAGGGTTAGTTTTGCTAAATAAATTCCGTTGTTTCATGAAGCGCACCAAGGTTTTTTACGGAAATTCTTCACATGAAATTTTCCTGCGAAAACTGAGAGGAGAGAAAAAAAGTTTGGAGTTGGAATGAGGCCCCAGGGAGACTCTTCAAATGGAGAGTGAGTGAAATCTGTCCGAACCGGATCTTTAAAGCTTCTCAAGGTATGATTTACTTTTGTTTTGTCGGAGTTTTAACAACAAAAAAGTTAATTAGGACTAGTTTTGTCATTTTTGTCTGAACTGCACGTGGAGTTAAGTATTCTGGGGAAAATATCTGTTTTAGCACGTCGTGATTTAACTTTAAATACATTTCTGTGGATTTTCCTTCATTGTGATTATTTATCTTATGTAAACAAAATTAAAAGTTGAAGTAAAATAGCCATTCTCGTGTAAATAACAATAATACAAGTATTAAATACATTTGGATTTGCTCAGCTTGAGGGATCCTGGAGGAAGTAATTTAAAACTTCTGTTTCTTTTCTCAGCTTAGGACAATAAAAGCTATTGTTTGCTTTCTCTACCCAGCTGGAAATGACTTCTGACACTTGCTTTCAGCTGTTCCAGTCTCTGGGTGTTCAAAAAAAAAAAAAAAAAAAAAAGTACCCCTTCAGGTACCCTTTTCTTTATTTAACTGTTGCATCTGCTGGACTTTGAGCGCCTGATCGAAACCTTTTTTTCCTCCCAAACTGCACTTTTTTAGTTGTTGTTGTTTTATCTTTATTTAATGTACACTGTGGTAGGTGAGGCCAAGAATGAGACATTTGTTTAGAAAGGGTGTGTCACATACTGGTGCAGCTACCTTACCAGGCTGCCATGCCAAGGCTTGTACCTGTGGAAATTACAGGTGTGCTGTGGAAGCAGCTGAGCAAAGATTCTGCCACAGATCCAGGTCGACTTTGATTCAACGATAAAACAGTGACACACAAGAAAGAATCAATTACTTAAGAAGATGCATCATTTTCTGTGGAAAAGGATGCAGTCAGATTCAGTTGGGAGCTTTCTGAGTGGAGCAAAGGTCAAAGCAGCTGGTCCAGAGTTAGGCAACAAGAAGAGGAAGAGTCAATGTGAGACACATGACTGAGTGAGTGAGTTGTGTCTGTGTGTCACTGAGGCACAGACATGAGTGGGGAAACAGTCTGTCGTTAATCAGACGGTTGAGTGAATCATCTGTGGGTCCTCACCACTCAGGGATGGGTTGAGGTTAGATTAAACAACTTCCTTGATTGTTCAAGAAGCTTTGTTCTTCTCAGATCAGTCTACAGATTCCCACCCCCATCATCACACGCATCTAACTCATATCAGTACATTGCCTTATTGATGAATGTAAAAACAGGATTAGTTCATAAGCAGTTATCTGCAGCCATGTCTTGGGACTTCTTTGATCAACTTTCTTTACGTTTGTGCAGAAGTTCCTCTTTTAGCTCTAAAAGGGGGGGTATTATGCAAAATTGACTTTTTGAGCTTCACATCAAGTTATAAAGTTATTCCCTCATCAAAAACTCACCCTGAGTTGCTTTGACTCGTTCATGCATGTTTGAGAAATCCTTGAATCTTCTGTGGAAGCAGTGTGGAGCTGCCTAAACGCTTGCTGGTACAAAGCTCCGCCTATTTCCACAAAGCTCCTCCCTGGAGCATAATCTGCAGCTGAACTCCCGCCACACAGAGCGCCATCAGACAATGGTGGCAATCAACAATAACTACTTCTTAATCCAGTTTGTTTCAGATTTTAAAAACGCTTCATTGAGGAATTGTATTTTTGGATACTAAGGAGACTCTTAAAACAGTCCTATGAAAGGTTGCAAACAGCATGAAGCTTTGTTGTGACGACATGTCAGTAAATAGTAGGAGGTTCTTAAAGAGGCAGAGGCCAATTTCAATTTAGGTCAAAAGTGAAGGTAACATAATTACTTAATTTGGTATAGAATTGAACTATGTACCTGGAAAATACATAATACCCCTCTTTAATAAAATGTGCCGATACCACAGAAATACAAACTGGATTGATCAGATATTGTGTAAAATAACTTATCAGGACTTAACTAAAGCATCAAGTTAGTATCACAGATACTGATGTCTATACATTTTACTTACTTTTGCAATTTTGCTAGTCGATTTCTGATAAAATACAGGACAAATATTTTATGCAAATAAAAATAAATGTATTTTATTAACTAAATAAAGCAGTAGAAAACAATTTAATAGTATAAAATAAAAACATTTATTGCTTTCTACTACACAGTTTGTTTATGAAAAAGTCACTATAGTGCAACAATGTAACAAAAATATAAATATAACAATGTCAACAACATAACAAAAAGTACCTTCCATTGCATCGGACACAATGAAGTGGAGGGGTTTCAGCTGTCTCCAAACGGTTTGTGGACCCTGAACTACTTGGAAAATAAAATTACTGATGTTCTCACGCTATTATTGATCCAATACTGATGCCCATATCTGTATCAATACTTTCAATATTTAGATCGATGCGCCCAGCCTTATTGAGAATATAAATTGGTTTTCTTCTAATGTCGGATTCAGAACAAGATAATCGGGCTGATTTTTGACTCGTTTTTTCCTGTCCATCAATCTTAAGGACGCTCTGGTAATGGTGATGGCTCTAAAGATGATCGTAGCAGATTTTCCTGCCGTTTGGTAAGAGGGATCAATCAACTCATCTGGACCACTCCAATCTTAAATCGAGGATATTCAATATGCTGGATTGTCTTAGCGTGATATCTCAATGCAGTGTCCTCCCGAGGACAAACAAGCACACAGCCGTTTAAAGGTGACGTGTAGCCAAGAGAGCGAGGTGAATCCAAGATACAGAAGACAAAACAATTGCTGTGGTCTTTTTATTTTGTTTTCTCTTTGTTAAAAATAGTCCACAAACTATCGCCATTGCTTCCTCCTCGTCGGCCATGTTTGTTTACTCTGAATTCACGTCTAAATAAGAGGTTTCGTGAGATTTCCCGTCTGACATCTGAATGTTCATGACGAGTGAAAAGTGTGTGTTATTAGGCATTAATCTCTATTCGCCCCTCCAGGCTGCTGTTGAGACCAGGTTGTATTTTTAAGTCCTGCACAGTCCAGCTGTGTGCACCACCTCTGTAAACCCGTCACTACAGCTGCACAGCAGTTTTAAATGCTTGTTCAGGGGTCCTAACTCAGACTCCTGGCAACCCGAGAGGAAACACAAACCTGTCACTTTTTGTCATTTTCAAACCCTGCACAGTTCAATGAAGCGTTTTTACCTAAATAAACAATAATCAGTAAATCCATTCGGTGTATTTATTATAAACAGAGTTGCCCCACATGTCCTGCTATAGTCTTGTTTTACTTGTGCACTGATAACATCAGCCAATGGAAACACACAGCCTCATATTATAATGTTATCTGAAAATGACTCCCATGTGCCAACTATTATCCATTTTTTTTCCCGGCTGAGTTTTTTTTTTCTTGTAGAGGACTGAAGGAGGGATGTGGGGTTGGAGGGCTTCGAGCGTGCGGGGAGGGTGAAAGCAGATTTTGAAAGAAGAGTTCTTCAGACGGTAATTATCAATCTCTCAGGAATGCAGCTGCCGCTCTCAGCAGACAAGCCGCTGCACGGCTCTGAGAGCTGCACCGCTCTCCATCGTGCGTCTTTGTCTGAGAGAGAGAGAGGCTAACGCAGCTTCAGAAAGCCGTGCAGAACTCTGGGTTGTTTCTGTTTGTTTCTGTTCCTCTCGATACCTCCATGCTCGTTTTCTGAAACTGTATCCTGTTCTGCAGCAGACAAAGAGACCACATAACGTCAGTAAAAGGAGATTATCTTTCAGTCCAAGTTCTTTGCCGCTGCATGTTTATGCCGATGTGTTGGCAGGAAAAACAAACTCCCTCAAAACTTTTGGCCACCCTGAGTTTTCGGATATTTAAGTCTCGACTGCTCAGGGGCGGCTGAAAAAAAAATCTGGATTTAGTCAATAACCAGTTTCCATTAAAGAGGATTTCCAGTATTTCTCTTGTCATCTGTCATCTTGTAGGTTGAGCGCTCACAGACGGGTTTGCAGGGAGGCGGTTCAGACAAGGTTACTTAAGTTTGTTCTCAAGTAGCAATGCTCTCCTTTGTTTGGTAAAGCCCAGAGAAGACAGCCAACGCCCTGACTGATGTTTGCCTGCAGGTGCTGCACAGTAACACCAGCTTTGCTCAACACTTCATTTAGCAACAAGATCATAAAAAAATAAGGATTTCCACACAAGCTGTTAATATAAAACCTATTTAGTGTAGGTTCTTTTTTTTTGCTGAAACACCCTTCCCACCTTCTGATTGATAAGTTTTCTCTTCTCGTGCAGCTTTAGCAGCGTCGTCGTGTAAAACCAACAGCTTAAGGCGTAAATGTGAACGGCCCCATGGATAAACTGAGCCGGTCCTAATTCAAACAAAGGTGACTGTCTGTAACGCCACTCCCTCCTGCCTGATCCCCATGAGGTCTGCTCTGGCAGCTTCCCTGTGTGACTAAGTGCGGTTTCATTTCTATTTTCTATATTCCACCCCCCACCTCCCCTTCTTTGTCCCCCATGCCACTCTCTTACCTCAGAGACTCTCTGTTAACGCTTCCCTACAAAACATTAAACTTGCAGTTGTGGTCAGTGTCAGACCACAGATGTCATCCATAGTTTTTTCAACGAGCACATTTTGAAATTAAATTTAAAATGACCTTTTCAGCAATGTTAGCAGTATTAGCAGCATTAGTGGTTTCTATTGTCTCAGGATGATGACATCATAACAAGAGCTGAGCAAGCAAAGGCTGCGTTCCATTTCGAAATACTTAAATGTAAACTTTTAGCACTTAGTGAGCTAAGCAGCTCTCAAAACTCCCACAGAGAGCAGTAACCTTATGGACTCGGGCAAACAGGAGTTAGCAGCATTAGCAGCGTTAGCGGTTGCTATTGTCTCAGGATGATGATGTCTTGACAGGAGCTGAGCACCAACAGCAAAGGCCGCAATCCATTCTTACAATTAGCATTTAAGGTTTAACATTCACATTTAGATTTAGATTTAATATTAATTATATTATTTAACATTTAAAATAAACACATAGTAAAAGTGTGCAAAATAAAAGAACAGGGAGCTAAATAACAAAATGTTAGTAGAATTTTTTAACTAACATTTTACACTCAGAAAGTGAGCTAAATGAAAATGTGTTAGTGGCATTTTTTAACATTTAATTTTACATGTGGAGCACTATAGCAACCTGTGACGTGTTTAACCTCGTTTTTCGACTTCTTGAAAGCAGCTTGTATTGTAAATCCTGCCTTTTGAAGGCATTTTGCACACTGGTCTGTTCAGGGTGTGCTAAGAATACCCTAATGTTTTTTCTTCTCATTCTCCGCACAGTATTTTGATGAAGCTCCAATGTGCGTAATCCTGAATTAGCACATCACAGCAGCTCTTTGCCTCTGGCCAGGCAGGTGTCCCAGCTTTACATGGCTGTAACATCGCTGACGTGTCTGCGGGAGAACTGAGATGTGGATTTGTCCTGGAATTTGTGTCTTCGAGCAGCAGAGCGTATCAGCTGTCAGAAGTGTAGGGCCAGTAAACAGTGTCTGAGTATCATATGAGGATACAAACTTTGTTTATTTTTTGGTTTCTGTTGACTTTGTGTAGATGTGTGCACATTGCCGTCGGTGTCTGCACTGCAGGTATTGACACAGCAAGTTGAGGTTTCTGAGGTTGGAGCGGTATCTTCTGTCCAATGGGAGATTTGACGTCTTTTGTGAAGGCTAAGTAAACAGCATGTTGGGACACATGTCTGCTCCAGCAGGACTGGGGCTGATGTTTAAACTCTCAAATATCTGATGCGAGCTAAAGACAGTGAGAGAATACAGACTTTTTGTTTAGTAAAACCACCTAAAATGTGTATATGTTGGTAAAAATCTGACTTTTGCGTGTGTAGTTTATGTATAAACTTCTTATTTTTTCACTGAACAGTGAAGTAATTGTAAATTTTGTGCCGATGATGGGAAAACAAATGATCAGACTTATATTTTTAGAAGTTTGAATGAGCCATGCATCACCATCAAAGTTTGCAGGACTGAAAATTACAGGTTGTTTTGTGCGACTGCAGCTTTGGTGGCATGAGTCAGTTCCTTGAAGACCACAGTAGACAAGCGGTGGTCCTCTGGGTGGTCTTTGCCACAACCCAGAGTTCTTAGCGTTGATCTGGTCGTGCTGTGATGTAAGTAACCTGAGGAGATGTTGGGCTCTGTGCAGCCTGTGGGGCTGTAAGTGAATAAACCAGCCTCAAAGAGAACGACAGAGACGTTTGATTATTGCAGCCAGAGCTGATGCAGGGATGTTAGTCACGCTCAAATGACTGTAATTTGGAGCAGGAGGAACACGATGCAAAGTGTAAGGACGGGCCCGGCACTACTTTTCTCCTGAGGAAGATGGAAACTCTGCTGTTATTGAGCTTTCACTGCAGTGAACTCCTCGGACGACAGCTCACAAGTTCGGCTCGTCTACGTCAACAGAAACAGCTGAAAATTTTTAACATTTAAAACCTCCTGTCCGATTTAACTGAACACTTCCAATATACATTTGGATGCACAGGTTTTTCTTTAAGATTTAAAATGAGCGTCTGGTTCCAGAAAAATCTGAGGTATGACATTAAAACATGGATATTAAATGTAACGGATATCCTGCTGCTCATTCTTTAAATGTGGTTTTATTGTGAAAAGTGTCACATTAAAGTAAACACAGAACATTGTGTCAAAAACATTTTGCATTTCTCTTAAAGTTGGAGTTTTGTTCAGACTTAAATATGTACCAAAATGATGAATGCATTGTCATTTCTGTTGTAGCCTATTTGGGAGTTTTAGAGCATAATTAAATTTCAATTTCTCTAAATATTTAAATTTCCAGTTTTCTTTAGTTTTACAAATGTTTTATATATATTATTGTATAAGCTCAAGACAAAACAAACAATTCTTTCAATGTAATGCTTTATTATGAAACAAAACTGATTATTTAATCTAATTATTAGCTTCACTACTGAAGCCTACTTTAATTTTAGGGGTTAATATGTGTCATTTGAAGTAATGACTCACATTAGGGTTAGTCAAAAGGAAATTGTGCAAACTTTGCATAGATTTAGAAGAAATTGTATCCTGTTTTTTTCCAGATAGGTGCTTCCCTGGTTTGGTCATAAAGTGGTGTTTTTGTACTGACTCTTTTTTTTAGATTTTATTATTTGTCATTTTTGCTAAAGGCACATTTGTAAAGCTCAGAGAACATGACGTTCTGTATGTTTCTGTTTGCTTCTCCTACACACTTCTTCTTCTTAATGACTGATCAGCAGAATAGAGGAGGCCTCAAACTTTTTTTTATATAAAGATCCATAACTGTTTCATTATGACACAAATCCTGCTGTCAGGTCTGTTTTCTGTCATCATCAAACCTTTTTGTTGTGATGATAAGTATCTAATAAAAGTCAGAAGCTCGGTGTAAAACACTCCACCTCAGGAACAAGGCTGGGAAATCCGCCTCAAAGTAGAAAACAAGGTGAAGAGGAGGAAGGAAGGAGCAAAAAGGGGAGGTGGATGAGATCATACAGGAGTGAGGAGAAATGACAGGAAGATGGGTTAATAAAACACTGCTGAATGAATGCATTCTGTTCAGAAAGAATGCTTTAATACACGTAGCTGTGTGCCATTTAATTTACTCCTTTTTTTTCAAATTGTTTTTACCTCCTCCTGGAGAGCTGTTGTGGCCGAGTGTAAACGTGCGTGAGCTTACGGGTGCGGCTTTGTGAATCATGACTCCTTGTTCTGGAATGAAGGGAGCGGTGCCAGTTTGTTCTTAACAGAACTCCTGAAGTTTGGTTTAGAACAAGAACTGAGTCGTCTGAATGCACAGCGCCCCACAGAGAATGGGGTGCACATTTGTTTGTTGCGCAATTTGGAGGTTTTTATGAATCAGATGACTCAAGAACTGATCATTTTATCTGGAACCATCAACATACACAATTATAAAAATATTATGCTTTTAGATTAAAGGAAAATCAGGTATTTTCCTTATTACAGTATTATCCCAGTATTAATTTTTTTGTTTGTTGTTGTTTTTTCAGGGAGTAGCTCCAGTGTGAGGTGCCATGTCAAACCGTGACTCCCTGGGTTTCGGGGAGCTTCTTCCCCAGGACGTGATCAACATCTTCGCCCAGGAGAAACACAGCAAAAGGGGCCGCAAGAAGCGCTCTCGCCCCTTCGGCCGAGCCTTCGGCTGGTTCAGGAAAAAGAAACGGAAGAGTCTGGGCAGCAACGGGCAGAGCCACGGCCTGGGCCCCGGTCTGGGCCTGAACTTGGACGGACACCGGGCAGGACATCTTGGTGGACACAGGGGAGGACAGAAGTCACTGAGGCAGGCTCATTCTCAGGGAAACAGTCATGGTAAGACATCATGTCTGACTCTTAGTCTTGTTGTCAGCGGTATAAAAGTACCTGTCTGTGGTTAAAGATGTTATGATTAAACATCAGCAGATGACACATTACACTGTCATCATTTGTTTACCTCAAAATAAAAAACTCAGAATAAAGAAGCAATGTGTGGAATATTAGGTACGCCCCATTATTAAATAACTTGTAGAACCACTTATAGCAGTAATAACTTGATGATATCGATTTCTCTATCACTTCATCAGTCTCACACATCAATCACTTTATAGCTCATTGAGTAGGGCTGGGTATCAATTCAGATTTCCCAAATTGATTCGATTCACAATGATTCACAAATCTTTGATTGATTTTCAAATTAGTTAAGGATATCTTGCAGTAACACATTTATTTTGATATAAAATACATCCTCAAAGGAACTAATTCTGCAAATAGTAGAAACTAATTCTAACTTGGTGCATTGGTAAAATTATAAACAAGGGCAAACTTGTAAATTGGAGTTTAATCTCGAAACAAAACTGAAGTTTCAAAGGGTTTAAACTGTGTTTAACAAAGTGTTGTTGGATACATTCGTTTTTTAAGAAACTAAGAATAATTTTCTTGATCACTAAGAAGTGATGGAATAAGGTTACAGAAGAAGATGTGGGATAATATAAATATACTTCTGCTCACTCTTTTGAGTGTATGAAAACTGTATATCTGTAATGTTTCTGTTGACTTCTGTTCAATAGAACTTATTAACAAGAAGAAAGAAAGAAAAGAGAACTTCAGCTAAAATATTCCATCACTGTGAATTACATCAAGATGTTTCTTAAATTTAAAAATAATATTGGTAACAAAACTAAATGATTTTGTTAGACTGTCATCTTTCACATATTTATACATACAGAGAACTGATTCACTCAGATGTTTACATACCGTAGTTTTGGTTTGAGCACCGGAACCAGCCGCTCGAAGCGTTGTTTCCCGGCACCGCGTCCGAGCGCAAATCTTTACAAACAAAAGTCAACATGGCCTCTGTTATATCCTCCTGAGACCCTGTGTCCTCTAAAGAGGACATTGAGATAGAAAAAATGCATATCCAGAAAATTCTCGGGTCTCAGGAGGATATTTAAGTCCAGCTGGGATTTGGCTGATAATGCTGATAAGGTTGCTGTTAATTTAAAGAATAGTCTGTTACTGACTCACTGCAAAAACAGCTCAGATCATCAGCCCTCCACCACCGTGTTTGACAGTTGGCACTGAGGTGTTCGTGCTCTAAAGTGTGACAAGGTAATTGAGGCCTGTAGAGTCTGAAATGGAGCCTCTTTTGTTTTCCTCCAGGGACCGACCTTGGGGTGAACTTCCTGCTGCTGCCACTCTTGACTTATTCACTCGTAAATAATTGTTCTTATTGTAGATTTATGTGACCTTTTAACCTCGTAAGATTTATGAAAAGTTTTAACTTTTTAAGTTTTTCTCCCACTTCACACCTGAAATAGACGAGTCACACCTGGCTGCTTCTTCACTCCTTATTTGAAAATGTAAAAATAATTTTATCTCATTATTGTAGGTCTCAAATTGATATAACGTTATATCAACAGAAATAATGAACTGTGTTAGAGACAGACGCAAAAGGGTTAAAAGAAGAGTGGGAATAAAGTGGGAACCAGTTTAAATATCATGTTCCTTGACTCCCAGGCATGTGTGTTTGTTCACTGAAAGGATGTTTGAACACTGATTTCCTACCTATTCTGACCTGCAGATCACTTTGTTTGCTGTTTTAAAAAAAAAAACACTTCCTCTTGTTCGGTGAAACCTTTGCTTACTTACCTGGTCTTCAGGCTAAATAGAGAAAGAAGTTTACTTTTCTTTTAAAGACTAACTAGGGACAAGGGCTGCAGAGGAGCCATGGTTAAATTTCTGTGTATAAAAACTGCAGGATTTAATCCTATTCAATCCTGTTTGTGCTGTTCATACAGTCTTTGAGAGAAGGGTGTCTGGTTTCACAAGGTCTCATTTCTGCTGTATGCAGATGATGTGGTTCTCTTGCCGTCTTCAGGCCAAGACCTCCAGCTCGCACTGAGGTGGTTCACAGTCGAATGTGATGAGACTCCCTCTAAAAAAAAGGGTGGAATGCTTCGTCAGGGGGGTGTAGGGTGTTGACAGATTGGGGTCGTTGCTCCAGTCAGTCCTCATGAAGAAAGAGCTGAATTGAAAGCTCTAGATTTACTGGTTTGTCTATGTTCCAACCCTCACCTGTGGTCATGAGGCATGGATCATGACCAAAAGAAGGAGATCCTGGTACAAGCAACCAAAATGAGTTTCCTACTAGGGGTGTAAATCACCAACTTTATCACAATACGATATTACATTGATATGTTTGGATGACGATTGGATATTTCTCTATCACAAAGTATATCACAATATGATTTCGATTCAATTCATTTCACATGTCTTCGATCGATATAACGCAATATGCCCATCTAACACAATGGGGCTCATGCAAGAAGCGTTCGTACGAAAAGATTTGTTTTTAAGTTGTGCGTACGAGTGATTTAGGAGAATTTGTGGCATTCATCAATTTTTTCGTATTCTAAGATTTTCTTCAGATATGAACAATATTCACGTGTGGTCCAGAGCTGTCGTATATTTTACGAGCAGTCAGTCTGCTGTTATCCAGATTTTCTTCACTAATAACTTTTATATTTCATTAGTTTGAAGATGTTTTGAGTTGAAAATATATCACACTCCATAATTATGTTGACAATAGGCTATTCTGTTTGAATTACAATTATAATTTTAAATGCAATAGCAGCATAAATTGTTAAAATTAAAATTAATTGGCTATTAACTTTGTTGTATAGCACTACAATATTAATATGAAGTTAATTGAAGTTTTAAGACATTTTAAAATGCTTTTTTTTTTTTCAGAAACGCATCTGATACTTGGGACAGTCGGGAGAGTATTTTATTTATGTACAGTAAAATATACATTTCTCCTGATAATCTTGGTCCTTTGGCTTCCTGTTCATTTTAGGATTCATTTTAAGATTTTATTGCTTACTTTTAAAGCTTTAAAAGGTCTGGCCCCATCCTACCTTTTTGATCTCATTAACATCCACACTTCAGTCAGAGCACTTCGGTCATCCAAGCAGTTTCTCTTAAATGTTCCTAGATCCAGACTAAAGTTTAGAGGTGATCGGAACTTTTCAGTTTCTGCCCCAAACCTTTGGAATGATTTACCTCTTAACATTCGGTGTGCAGAGACTGTTGAGACTTTTAAATATCTGCTTAAAACTTATTTTTACTCCCTGGCCTTTCATTCTAGTAGAGTTTGAGATTCTTTTTAAAGCTTTTAATGTTTTTCTTTCTCTATTTTAAATTGATCTTATTGTTTACATTTCTGTGTTGCTTTGTTGTTTTTATTCATTTGGCTGAATTGTGAAGCCCTTTGGTCAACTTTTGTTGTTTTTATGTGCTATATAAATAAATTGACATTGACATTAAAAAAATCATGTAAAATTGATAAGGAGAATTTACTGTGCAAGCCTTTAGTGTTTGAACACGTGTGACTGATTAAATGTATAAACATTACAAAAACTGGGGATTTGTGTGTAAGGATGTTGAACAAATACTTGGCCCCTCTATGAATATTGTGGCCCCTTGATGGACCCTGCCACTGCTTTACTAAACTCCTTCCACAGATTCATGAAATGTTTTATTCATGCTACAGACAGGCACACACACTTTGGCTTTTATTATCTTTGTGTCAACTTGCATTGACTTGCATTAATTTCTGCTGATCCCTTACCCTAAACCTAACCCAAAAATAAAGTTTTGCCCTTGTGTGGACCAGACAAAATGTCCACACAATGGTCGTCTTATGTCAAATTAAGTCCTCACAACAACATAAAGACATGCACATATACACACACAGGCAACAAACTGTATCACCTTCGCCTTTGGTGTCAGATGATTATTATCAAATACGTGCTACAACCTTGTCCTTCTAAACAAGACAAAACAGCAACAGTGACGTCTCTTAGCTAATGCACACATTATGTGCACAAACTAGACATAAAAATCCATAATTTACTAAGAAAATTGCAGCAACAGTTGGATTTTTCCCAGAGATGTTCTCTGCAGATCGTGTTGGAGCTTGCAGAAGCACACTCGTATTTCAGCAGCTCAGTCTGTGCCAGTTCTGTTTCTCTTTGCGAGCACTTTTTTTATGTCGAGCGGTGTGAACTGTCATTATTAAGCCTCGTTTTGTTCTTAGATAATTCACGACCTTGAAGCATTAAGACCTGAAACTGAAGAAAGAAGAAGAAAAAAGGATTTGTTTTATTGAGGCGGTGTTTAGTTGCTCTGGGCTGTTTGCTCGTGTTTGTCTGGAAGTGCTCATGATTCTGGCTGACTGCTTTACAGACACAAGAGGCTCCACTTGTTTGTTTTTTCTGCGTCTTCTCATGGGGAAGCCCAGATCATACGTGGGAATGCTGTTAGGGAGATTTCCATGGGACTTATTCTCACTCGCATTGTCAAACTACATCGGCATCAGAGGAGGAACGTGTAAAAAAAAAACGTGTTTTGTAGCACCTCTGTGGATTTGTTTGATAATATGACTTTTGACGTTTGTGGGTTCTGTGCATAACTGTCCTGGTTGATAACCTCAGCAGAGTTCTGTTTGAGAAAGCAAAGTCTTTATCCTCTGCCAAGGTTGGCTTAGAGGCCCACACTGGGCAGAGGTCAAAAAACTTTTTTTGCAGAGTAATGTAGAAAAAAACAGATTTTATCTCCTATATTTAAAAAATAAGGGTTTAGACATGCATAAGAGGGCAGCTACAGTAAATATTATTTACAGCTGTGTATTATATGCCTCTAAGTGGTAGGCCTCGGGGTACAGAAATACCACATACAGAGCTGAGTGTGATTTATGTACAGGCTGTTACTGAGCCCTCAGCAATGATCGGTTCTGTCTCATCAAACAGGAGCTACGCAGATTTTTAAATACACTAGAGGTGTTTTTTTACAGGAGGAGATGTGCTGCAGAAAACTGTATCCCCCTCCATCTGAGCTCCTGATGATCTGTAAGGATGCCAGCGGAGGGGGTGCTTTGTAAAACCGGGCTCAGGGCCAGTTAATTAAAAATCATGCCAGAATCATTACCCAAAAAAAAGAGAGAACAAGGGGTTCTGTCTTTCAGCTATTCAGCGAAATGGCTGGGTCAGTTCTGCTGATGTGTTTGTTTTTAAGAGGAACTGTACGTCTCCAAACAAGATGAGGCGACATGCTATCTTTGCATCTGAACTCTAACTTGTTTTCAGTTTTACTTTAAGATGAAAGCGCAGGTTGACCCGGATTCCTCCGCCTGCATGCGTGAGGATCAAAACCCGGTGCTCCTGTGATAAATGCAGTTTCTGCAAACACAACTGGTGGAGTTTGACCGATCGAGGAGCTGCACAGAAGCAGGCTCTGAGCTGATAAACCCTGACCTCCTAAACATTTTAGTGTTGTAACCCCATTATTTCTGCATTGTCTGCTTTTCTGCAACACAGCAGAGTTATCAGAGCAGAGATTTATTGACTCCGTCGCTTCATGTGGATCTTTACTTGTCTGTCACTTATTTTTGTGCGTTGACCTTTTGTAAACCTGTACAGGTGCCTTTTTGTTCCTCTTGTCGTTTTTTTTTTTTTTATCCATTTAGCAGAATTTGCTCAAATTTATTATAAAACCAGCTGGTTGAGGATTGATTAGGTCATACAGTCCTAACAAGGTATTCTCAGAAGGTCACCTGTTTGTTTCAAAAACACTCCCCGAGAGATTCCTGGGATTCCTGATCTTTGAGTTATTTCTTTGAGGAAGCCCGAAAAAAGAGAGCTCTTTGTGTGTTTGTGGACGGGTTTTTCCTACAACGTAGGGAATTTTTTACCAAAAAAGCAGCCTCGTGGGGATCGAAGTGAATCGTGGGGGCCACTACCAAGTCCCCACAGGTTCAAATGATGTTACGGGTGTGGGGTTAGGTTTACGACCAAGGTTTAGGTTAGTTTTTTGGGTCAGGTACCTGTGAGGTTAATTTTAGAGTATATGGTCAGGGTTAGGCTATAAAGTCTAAAAAACATAAATGGAAGTCAATGGAGGGTCCCCACGGGGTCGAGAAACAAACGTTTGTGTGTGTGTGTGTGTGTGTGTGTGTGTGTGTACAGGTTTGTGTTTGGCTTGAATCAGGTCTTTTAAATTGCTTAATTTGATTTTCTTTGTTGGTTAATTAGTGAAAAACAATACTTACTGAAGCCGGCCTTTAAACCCTGAATGTGTTGAATGTATTGGCTCTTTAAATGTCACCATTAAAACTTTAGTTTTGATTCTTCTTTAGGAATTATCTGCAGACTTCATGGGTTAAAAACCAGGTTTGACTGTAAATTAAATTTACAAGAGGAGGCATAGAGGATGACTGTGATGACACATGAATGAAAGCAGTTTTCTGACTGAAGTAGTAAAACAAAAAGAGGCAAAACTATTTTCGGTACAATATATTTATTAAAAGTAAAGGAAAGTAACATTTTTACAAGTTACAACATCCATCTTTAAACAGCTGCATAATAATTTTTGGAGAAAAACTTTATTATCCTCAGTTTTTCTCCCATAAATGCAGGTGAAACTAGAATTTAATGTTTTTTACTCTGGTCCTCCTCATAAAATAATCTAATTTATATAAAGTTACTTTATAAATTAAGTCGAACTTTCTATGTTTGTGTTCAGGTCTGACTTTGTGTTGTGTTGGTTAATGAGTTGTGTTGTCTCATCGTATGGCAACAACAAGCCTCTGCTTGTTTGTTTTCTGTTTTTGGTAGCTGAAACATTTTCATACAGCTATATTTAGACGATCTTGATGCTGCTGCACTTTTCATACTCAACAAATAGGTTTTGTCCCTTTTTGATGATGCTCTCATGCATCTCACCGTGCTCGAAACACCACTCGGTCATGTGTTTCTCAGGACACATGACACGACCGTCACGGGTCTGATGGGTTGTTTCTACGACCTGGTCACCATCACAGTTGTAGCCTCAGCATGAGGCCGGCACGGTCATTAGTGATGTACGATACCGCCGATTTCCTTTTGATTCTGACACAGAGTAATACTCAGGATGGTATTGGGTTTACTGATCTGATACTTTGTGCAAACACTCACATGTCTGGTAAATTTTTAAAAAGTATTTCAAATAACTGCTTCATAAAATAATTTATTATTTTTAAACTCAGGTATATTGGTGCAGCTGAGTTAATACAACAGAGAAACCAAACAGACACAAAATAAGAACAATAAAAAAATAGTCAAATAGTTAAATTATTAAATAAGCTCTTGTTTAATTATCAAGTATTACTATAAAATGAACAGTTGCCACTGTGCTTACTCATTACCCAGGCGGAGGAAAAAGTAGTTCCCACCAAACGCGTATGATTTAGTCAAGATTTCAATAGTGTAGTTACTTTTCATTGTGTTCCTGGTAATGATACCTGAAATGACCGAAGTATCAAAACTTTGACTTCAAAATCGATTCTGGAGCATAAATAATCAGGTATCGGTGGTATCGATATTACAGTATCGATCCGCACATCTCTAACGATAAGTCCTGCTTCAGATTCTCAACCACCGAACCAGCTGTAATGGAGACCTTACTGGGTTTGAAGGAAAACCTCACTAAAGTCCTGGAATCACAGTCCATGTTGTGGCTCATTTTTTAAGTTGAATGTTTTTTACTCAGTGCAGTTGACCGTGCATATCCTGCAGTATAAATAATGTCCTTACTTACAACAAATGCAATTTATTTAACAGTAACAAAGCAGGTTCTCACAGGTGCAAACTGATAAAAATGACAATGATGAGTCTGTTCCAGGCTGTTAGAGCTTTAAAAGCAAACTGGGATTATCTCAGACCACTCTGCCGCCACTTGACTTGTTTCATGGAAAATTACTTAAAATGCTTTTGTTGACACTAAAGCAAGAGAGCCGGCAAAGTTGGACCATTTACCTGAAATACTGTAAAGGCACTTTTGTAACTCCACATGACACAATAACAATGAAGAGCCGGAGAACAGGTTTGAGAAAACCGACTTGTGGTAGAGTTTCACTTTGTTCTTTATATCAGGAGATGATCTACTACCTGTTTTTATAAACTGTCACTTCGAGGAAAACATACAGTTGTCTGAAAGATGCTCATCATTACTTAACTCTAAAACTAAAACAACTGAAGACTATCTGAAAACTGTCAGGGTGAGAACTAAGATGAGAAACTCGCTGAGAAGAGGAGAAATCCCTGACTTGCCTACATGTTAAGTAAATAGTTACGCAACAGCATTCATTATTACCTCGGTCTTTGCTGCATTTAGTGGGATTTTATTACAAAGTCACCACACCCAAATTGCCAGCAGTCATCACATTTAGGTCATCCAAATGATGAGGATTGTTAACAGTGGCAGATATCAGTCTGTTTAAATTTTTACATTTCATCAAGTTCCTGTTATTCTTCACCTTACTGTTAATAAACTAAGAACAGCATAAGGCAGCAGTGTTAGTTTATGAAATGGTACATTGTTTTCTTTTTTTTTTTTTTTTTTTTAACTTTTTATTTATTGTTATTTTTGGATACAATCAAGATAAACAAAAATCAGAACAATACACTAAAAAATATAAGAAAGAAAAAATAATAATAATAATAATAAAATAAAATAACAATCAAGGTTGAACTAACTAAACACTAGGGGGAGACTCTTCATCAAATAACACATGACACTAAAATGACCTTACTTATCCAGTTAATTCTGTAACGTTGATGTGAAGTTTGTCCATTTTTCCCATTTGTCCTGGCATTGTTCTTCTTGAG
>JARVGW010000336.1:9001125-9011158 GCA_031762495.1 Anablepsoides rubrolineatus
AAGCTATTTCATAAGCTGAAAATTTGACATAGTTACTTTATTTTAGTATAAATTTGGAATATAGGCTTGGAAAGCACGTAACATCGCCCCTTTAATATTATTTTAAAGCAACTGGAGACAAATCTATTTTTTTCTGTTGTTTGGAGATCTTTAAAAGCTGTACATGAAGGAACTAATCATTCAGTAGTCACTGTTCTGAACATCTAGTTGAAAGAAAATCTGTAGCAAAAATTCGGCAGGTCATTAAAAATATATATATATCAAATATTGGCATCTGCCCACAAAACCTGAATCAATGCATCTTAGGAAATTGGCGTCCCAGCATGTGCAATAAAGGTCTTAAAACTGTAAGTCCTGAGATTTTTACTTAACCAGTTTAAATTTTTGATTTTAGTGTTTTAACTAAAATTTGTTGTTGTTTTTTTGTAGCGTAGGTTCATAGCTTCTTTAAAGATTTGTCTTTCTGCTTAAATATGCTTTCTGAAATTCTCCTAGATTCCGTAGGATTCCATACATTGGAGGATGTTTAGGATTCCATAGGATAGATTCTATATATTGTCTTTTTTTCTATAAGGAACTCTTAAACATTAGCATGATTTAATATTAGAGTATTCATTTAGACGTTGCAGTGTTTTAGCCGTAGACTTACTGTCTCCAAATACTTCAGAGGTTTCCATAAACACGTATTAATTAAATAAAACACGCTTTACAAACAACTAATTGTCATCTGAGCATTTTTTATTTGGGTGGGAACTTTCCACCACTTGGTTTTGAGAGGTGTACTGTACCCCCTGGAGGTTGTAATTCAAGTGTAACTTAGAACACTGTTTTATTGTCACATATAGTAGAAACGTTTGGCAAACTTTCATTAAACAGGCACCAGCAGGCCTGAATATTTTCAGTTTTCTGACGCGATTAGATTTATTTGTCGGTATAAATCGACATGATGGGATACAAACGGAGCCGTGGAAACGGGCCTTCTCCACAATAACTCCTGTGTGTTTTGAGTCTGTTGTGAATCCCGTATATTTTTAGGGAAAGCTGATACATGCTGGTTTCCTGGTGAGCCGATTGTGTTGTCTGACAGTGAGGTAGAGTGTGACCCAGCGTGATGCAGGTGTATCAGTTACCTGGATTCTAGTCCTCGTCACACCACTCCCGCTGCTCCTTTTCTTTCAGCCAAGATGTTTATATTTAATTCACTGAAAACCAAGAATGTGGAGAGAGTCAAAAGGTTCACTTAAACTGTGACTAAGTTTTATTAGCATGGATGTCAAGCATACTTCTTTTTTAAGACCTCAAGCTCTTTCTCGCTGTTGTCGCAGAGCTTTTAGTTAGGTTTGTGTTGATCACTGAGGCAGACATCACCCTGAGAGCTGGAGAGAATGTCTCTAAATGGTTGTCTTCCGGACTTTGCAAAACAAGTTAAAGGGGCAAGTTAGGGCAGAGTCATGAGGTGTGTGTGTGAAGTCTTCTGGTTCCCACATCAGTGCTGGTTCGTGTGTCGAGGTTTGCAGCTTGTTGTCGGGCCAGCTGGGAACGCGATTGGCTGTAAATGGCGGTCTCTCTGGGACTTTCAGGTGGGCAGAAAAGATGGTGGTCGATCCCCCCCACCATACAAACAGACGTTTTGAATCACTCCTGTCCAGTGGAGGACTACAGAGTATCAGGACAAAACCCCTGTACTGCAGGTAGAGTTTCTTTTGTCTAAAGTTGTCTTTATTACCAGGACCTGCTGGCACTCCCACCTCCCTGACGAGCTCTTTATTACTCTGCTTGTCACTAATATTGTTATATCAACTATGAGGAGTCACATTAACAAACACATTTCTCAAATATTATCATTGAGCTTTGTACTTTTTATGTTTCATGCAAAAGGAGAGACTTAATTTTTGCACAATCTGTTAAAATTCTTAATATGTATATTTATTATAAAGATCATTTTCATTTGTTAGATCTGCTGTGATTTATTATTAGAAAAGGATTAATTGTTTTTTTTATTAAATGTTTTATTCATACTATTTTTCTTATTTTATAAAAACTAATACATTACTAAAAGATATTACTAAATATAAGTACATTTATTTTTTAATACATCTTGAAAAAAAAAGTAAAAACAAAACTTCTGTTGTTTTAAACAAATTTTAAAATAAATATAGTGAATGCAAATAATCAGTGGTGGGCAGAGCTAACCCAAACTTTAGCTTCACTAACTCATAAATCCTCTAACTAATAAATATATATTTTTTTTAAATTGTGAAAGCCAATGCTAAACTGCAAAACACATAAAAATTATGTAAAGCAAAAGCAAAACAGGTAAAAAAATAAGCAGAAGCTAACACTAGCAGCTTATTGCTAACTGCTAAGACAACTGTCACTCAGTCTGCATCATACGTCTTTGTTTACTTCAAGCTAAAGACTGGTGGGACTGACACAAACATATTTATTTGTTAGTCAGCTGTTAGCTGAACTAAAGTTTGCAAAATCCAATTTAGCGGATGCTAACTGGTTCACTAATGCACTTCAAAGTTATTTAAAAAGCTAATGCGCTAAATGAAAAATGAGTTCCACTGTTAGCTCTTTAGCAGAACCATGCCCATCACTGCAAATATTAAGTAGATTTAGATAAACATTTGACTTTTCGTGATTTTCTGTTAGAATAGTTTTTTTAGGTGAAGATTCTGAAAAATAAATTTCTGTGAAAAGATTCTCATAATAAAACGTAATTTAAAATATGAAAAGTTGAACAATTACTCAGTCAAATAATGATAATAAAAAGATGACAGTTTCCAGTTTATTTGAATCTCTTTTGTTTTTCTTGTCCTTTTTAATCCATGAACATTTTTCACCACTGTCTGTGTTACGGGTTGTAATTTGTTTACATTATTTGTTGATGTGATGGGTTTCCTGAAACCATCTGTTTGTGTTTTGTTTTGAGTGAATTTACCAAAACCATGAAAAAAATAGATTATTTTCTCTTCCTGCTGTTTGAGTTTACATTCAAAGTAAGACCATAATTCTCCCCCATGAACTGGTATTTATCCCCTTCTGTTTTTTTAATGCTGTTTTTCATCTTTAAAGGCTGAAAGCTTACACTTCATGTAAACATCAGTTTAGCATTCATAAATAATCACTAGCAGCTTTTGCGTAATCCAGCAGTGGCAGATGGTGTCATTAATATGGACACAATTACAAAGTGATTGCAGAACCAGTGATGACACGGCCCTTGTTGATGAGCGGTCCCGCCCATCACTTAGTTTAGGTTTCACAGTAACTAGATCAGGATTTTCCTGGGCCTGACTAAACTTTGTACATGCTCGGCAGCTATTTGTTTACAAATGTAGGCAGAAGGGTTGACTTCAGCAGCCAGTCCTGTTAAACTAGAGTTCAGGGTTTTTTGTTTTTAAACGCGTTACAAAGTACTGGTACCACTTGTCCATTCTCTTTTTTTGTAAAATGCTTTTGTCTGACTCACCGGCAGGATCACAACCATGGGAATGTTTTCCATTTGCTCAGATGTCAAACATTCCAAGTCAAGCCTGCTCAGCACACCCGGTAGTGAACAAACACCTTTCTCACACTAGTCTTTGACATTCAAATGATTTAAAACAATAAAAAAAATAAAAGATTAAGTGGTGAGAACAACAATAAGTAAAGTGTCTTGTTTTTTTGTGTTGGTACAGCCTGTTAAACAGTGATTCTGAAAACAGTAACTTTGTATTTTTTTATTTTATGTGACCATGTAATCTAAAGCTGCAGGCCTCTTAAAATGTGGTTTTAATTTTCTTTTTTCAAATTGATCACTTACTCCACCTTGTGGCAACACAATAAAGCTTAACCTTCCTAAATAAACTCTTAAAGACGAACAAAAATTAACTTTATTCTCATGTAAATGAGGAAAAGCTGTGGCTTAAAGCACCCCTGATGCTCTCAATCCCCTCCTCTAATGCTTACACGTTCAGTATCTGTATCATCTGCATCCTGACGGACCAATCGGTGCTGCTGAAGGGAAACAACAGTGAGATTCTGGGTGTCTGATTGCTGATGGGGTGGGGTGGTACAGCAGGGAGGGATGTCAGGATTTAGGCTCCTGAGGATTAATGTCTGTTTGTCTATTGGCTGTAGATCCACTTTCTGCTCTGCTCTGCTTGGACAGAAACTGACAATAACAACTTCATGAAAAACAATCCTATCCGGATTGTTTCGGGATGTTTATACAACCGATGGACTTCAATTTTATTATTTAGAGTAGAATATTCATCTTTTTCCTTTTTCTTTAACACAATCTGAGCATATTTTAGTGGATTTTTATTTATTTTTTTTTACAATAAATAGAAGCGATGGTGATACTCCTCACTAATAATTTTGATTTTTACTGCTTTCCTGCAGTTTCAAAGAAGAAAGGTAAGCAGAGGCAGCACTAGTTGTAATATTTTGTTTATTTATTCTAAGTGTCAATGCTCAGAAGGTTGAAAATCTTTATTATGATGAGCTGTTTTGAGGCTGCTGTAAATTTCAACTGTACCAACCTTTTAGATAATAGATTAATATGGATTTTCTCAATCAGAGCAGCATCTATAATGCTGTTTGTAAAAGAACAAAAGTAAAAATTAGCTGCAGTCTCTAAGTACCTGACTGTGAAGTCTAAATCCAGCCTGTGCAGACAGAAGGGCAGCTAAATGCAGAGTGGCTGCCACTCTTACATAAAAGTGTTGTGGCAGGTTTGTAAACAGCTAATCTGTGACCTGGATGTATGAGGACACAGATGAGACAGTCGGGGTGTTTTTAAAATGCTTGAGTTTTGCTTAATTGCTACTTTTTATATAATAGCTTTGATATTTTAGTCACTTTCATCATGAAAATGTGGACTCATATCTCAAAAAGTGAATAATCTCCTTACTGTCTCTTTAAATAATACTTAGGCTTGGAAATACGTTGGCATATGTTGCTGATGGTAGATTTTTGATACTATAATCCTCTATTTAGAGCCTTTGTAAAAGTCACAGGAGTTTAATCCCACATAAAAGGAATTCACACTCTTTGTGTTGTTAGCCCTCAAACATATTTACCGTTTCTGCGCTTCAACTCCCCCTGACAGGCACCCGAGTTGTCCATATGCTCCCATTGCTGTAAAGTTCCTTTAACGCAGATTCAAACTGATCCTCATCTCCTTTTCTCTACTTCAAGCTGTTCCCAAGCTAGACGATGATAAGACCCCAGCGGCTCCGCAGATCCAGGAGAACGTGTTCACTGAGGGCAGCAGGTCCAAATATGTGGAGGACCTCCACACCGAGGCTCAAGAAGGGCTGAAAATGATGCAGGAAGGTATAAAACGAAAAGATAAACAGTTTGTACATCTGTGCACTGAATTACTATTAAGTGTCATCATGTTGCAGTAAAGGATTTAGCCACTATTTTGTTTAAAGTTACACTTTTTTTTCAGAAAGCAATATTGGAATGAAGTTTCAAGATGATGAGAGCATAGTTGTAAGTTCTGTACTTGTGTCAATTTAAAGGTTTTGAGTAGAATTGATTATATTTTCTTGTTGTTAATATTTCTTTTTCTTTTCCAGTCAATGGTGACAAACGAAACCGATGGGGAAAGTACAGGATTTGTGACAGACAGCACCATCCCTGACACGTCTTCTGTTGTCTCCATGCACTCATCAGTGTCCACAAGATCGTCCCGCTCCGGACTCACCAGGCAAGGTAACATATCATCATTTCTTAGATATAAAGTTAGCTTTGTATTTTTGTGCATTAAAGTAGAAACAGTAAATTGTAATATTATATTTCCTGTTCTTCAGGATCAACATTCAGACCACTGAACTCTGGAAAAAAGTCAGAAAAGAAAACAAGAAGAAAACACAAGAAGACCGTTCCAGGGATTCCTCGCCATGTTCAGAAAGAGCTGGGTATGCTGCTAATCTTTTTAAAAGGTGTAAAATCAACAACAAATCAAGCATTTTTATTTGATTATCATAATAAAACTGTGGTATTTTCTGTTCCTTCCTTCAGGTTTGGACAGAGTGGGCTGGACATTGACTCAGAAAATGAATGAGGATCAGTTTTATAACGGAGAGACTGACACCAGCACTGACGGACCACAATATGAAACAAGTTCCCCAACATCATCGAAAGCCAGCCCTCATGCCCCTAATATCATCCACCCACTCAGTAAAGACCGGGTTGAGCAGCTCAATGCCGCCCATGGAGGTCACAGAGATGACCTGGCCCTGCTCCACCGCCTGCACCCTCTCCTGACCAATGAACATAGGCCACGGTCCTTGGCTGTTCCCTGGATGACCACTTCCACCAGCCTCCAGCAGCAGCCACCCAGTCCTGTCATGACCATGTCGCCACAGGCCGTCTACCTGTCTAAAATCATTCCCAACGCCGTGCTGCCGCCCTCCATCGATGTGGTGGAAATCAGTCGCGGTCAGAGCCGCAGCAGTGTGCGCACCGTCAGCAAGAGCAGCCTGCTGTTGTCCAGCCCGGCTCCCTCCCGGGCTTCTTCTAGAGCCTCGTCATCCAGAACCGCTTCCTCCAAGTTCACTTCTGCTTCCCGCTACAACGGTCCCAGTCGGTCCAACACCTCCTGTTGGACCAATTCTGACTCGGACACTCTGGTATCCGACTCTTCAACCATCTCCAGTGGTACCACACCAAGACAAAAGTCTCAGAATACGACGACTTCCACTGAGGATGGCACATCCAAGGTCGTCCTGAATGAAGACCAGATTAAGAAAGATGGGCAATTTGCACGCAGTCTCTCTGTCATGAAACCCAAAAGACCTCCACCTCCTCCAAACCGCTCCTACTCCCTTCACAGTAAGATGAAGAGACGTTCACGAGAGCTGTTAGAGGTTAGAGTGATTCCTGGAGAGGAGAGCACACCTGAAAAGAACAAATCATCTCCAGTTCCCTACAGGAGCATCGACAGCCCTGACTACCACGCAGACACCAGCTCTCTGGATGAATCAATGGGCTCTGCCATGTTCGCCGTCAAAAAATCTGAGCTACAGCAACCAAAAACCAGTAACAACGAAGTCTCACATAAAAAGCAGCCACCTCTTGAGGAGAGCAAACCAATCAAAGTAGTTTCTCCATCCAGTGGCTACTCCAGCCAAGATGGAATGTCCCCACAATTCACCAAACTGCCTCACCTGTCCTCTCCAAAGCAGAAGAACAACAACTTCTTTACAAAGCTAAACAGGTTTTTTGCGGGGCCGGCTCCTTCAGTTCACCCAAAGGTTGCTGAAAGTCTTAAACCCACAGGAGAGCCGAAATCCGACACAGTCAGCGTCAGCCCTTCTGTACAAACCTTAAGAGAACTCTTTAACATCCCTCCCTGGCCCAAAGTCCACGCTCCACCGCCTCCTCCGCCTGAGGTGTGGGCTCACAGTAAACGCTCATTTGAGCTACTCCTGGGGCCTCCGGCTCCGGACAACATCTACGCCATCATCAAGAAGAATCCAAAGGACAGGCGACAACAGAGGCAGTCCCCCTCTGTGTCGACGGAAAGCTCTGTGAAAAGCTTAGTGCTGGAAAGAAAACTCAAGAGTCCACCGGCCGAGGCTATGAATGGACTGCAAGGGTCCACTGTTTCCTATGCAGAGGTTTGCAAGGAACACAACGAAAGACTTGCTCAGAATGGAGATTTGAAAGAAGTCTGTAAGGATGAAAAGGTGCGAATGTGTGACATGTTAAATGGGATATTGGTGAAGGCCGTGGAAAAGCAGGAAATAAAAGAAGGTTGTCAGGTAAAGACCATCACTGATACATTACCCACCATTTCATTAGTACGCGTTTCTCCGTCGCCTCAACTAGACCAACGCACCGCCACAAAGACCACCGACGGCACTGCTGTCTCAAAGATACAAGTCATGTCACCCGAGTCGTCGTGGCCTCTGCCGCCTCCACCGATGAACATCACTAGACCCGAAGAGACCGATTTTCCTCTTCCTCCTCCCCCATTGTTTGGTGAGGTGGGACTAGTTTTACCAAAACAGTCCGGTCCTGGTGAGGTCTTATCTTCTACATCAGTGTCTGTTAAACCCAAGGTGAAAGTAGAACAAGTCGTGGCGGTCGCCGACGATGAAGTACAGCAGCTCAGTTCATCCATGAGTGTCCCTCCTCCTCCACCGTATACAGCTCCCCCTCCACCAACAGCTACAGCTCAGAAGGTTCTTCCACCACCTCCTGTGGGATCCACCACTTACGTCAATCAAGAGGTCATCCAGCGGGTTTCTTCACCAGCGAAAGATCCCTCCCCTCCTGTAAATGTAAAAGTATTAGCTTCCCCTCCCAAAACTATTAAAACTCTGTCCCCTGAAGAAGCTTCTCGATCTGCTGGAGAGGCAGTGCCTGAAAGCAAGCTCGCTCCACCACAAAGTATTCCACCCCCTCCACCTCTGCCATCACATCTCCAACTGTCAAAGCAACGCGTGGATCCTCCACACGAGAACATCCCACCAGAACCAAAACCTGAACATCAATCGAACAGTATTTCTGCAACCCCTCAGAGTATTCCACCTCCTCTAGAGCTTCTTAAACATTCAGTCATCAATCAGACAGCCGGTGATCCGGCAACTGATGAAGCACCTCCTTCTCCTCCATTCGAGTTCAAAAACCCACCTTCGTTAAAAGAGGCAGAAGCACCTCCTGTTAGCATTCCTGTACCTCCACCTTTACCTGTGCAGGTTACCGTCAGCTCAAACCACCAGTCTAGTCTTCTGAGCGCAGAAAACCAAACCCAAGAGAAGACTCCTGCACCTGATGGGCACAGGGAGCCAGCTTCTCTCATCACCCCATCCCTCCTGCAGCAGGTCAAGCTTCGGTCCATCAACAACAGCCCCGAACCCCGTGAAGGTCAAGAGCAGGCCTCTGTGACAGCTGTACACAAGAACCCCACCTCAACCATAACCCAGTCCCTCCTGCAGATGATCAAGCTTCGATCAGTCAACAATAGTCCTGAACCACCTGAGGCTGCTGAAGAGGAAACCACGTCCACCGGCGCCTCGTCTCTGTCGCAGAAAGATCATCTTCAGTCGGTCAGTAAAAGCCCTGAAGCTCCAGAGCGACCAGAGCCTGAGGCCACAGTGACCCAACAACCACCCATCACACAAACGCCAGCCTCTTCTTTCAATGAGACTCCGCAGAAACCCATCAGAAAATCACTGATTCTCCTCAACCCAGATCCGCCCCAGTCCGTCGCAGTTCCACCAGCGTCGCCATCACCCGGAGCCTCCTCTGCGAAAAAGTCTCCCACCGCCACAACTTCCTCCATGAACCTACAAGAGGCCATCCGTCTCCGGACAGCGGCCAGAGCAAAAGAAGGTCCCACTTCTCGCCTGAGCCTGCACTCCCCGGTGTCGCCCCCGAGCACCAGCCCGAGCTTTGTCTTTTCCAAGAGCAACAAAATGGTCGGAGTTGTGACGAAGCCAAAACAAGAGAACAAGGAAACGGCACCTAAGAACTCTGAGGATTCACCTGGAACAAAAGTGACGGGTCAAGCAGAGTCGAAAGTGGGGCTAAAGATGCCTCCACCTGTCGCGAGGAAGCCAAAAAATAAGAGTAAAGAAGTTGAGGCCGGTGAAGCTGTGGAGCAAACTGCAGGACAGGAAGCACAGCACGATGGTATCAATGGTAAGACGAATAAGAAAGAAATAAAACTTAAGTTCATATATTTACATCAGTTAATCCAGTACGTTATGTACTGTATGTCAAATTTTATTTCTGGTAACATGTATGGGGCACCAAGCGTAAAATAAAATGTTTAAAAATATCACCAACACATTTTCGTTATTTAGCTCACTTTAAGTGTAAAATCCTAATTAAAAACATTTAGTACATATTTACCTACATTTTACTAAATTCAAATTTTAATTATATGCAAATAATAATAATAATTATTATTATAATCGATTATTATAATTATTAATCATAATTGGCATGGTGGCTCAGTTGGTAGAGCTGATGCCTCTCAGCAAGAAGGTTGCCGGTTCAAATCCTGGCCCGGGGACCTTTCTGG
>JARVGW010000336.1:9012561-9028530 GCA_031762495.1 Anablepsoides rubrolineatus
GACTGCTGGATATGGGCACCAGTGACCCACGTGACCCTGAAAGGAATAAGCGTGTACAGAAAATGGATGGATGGATGCAAATAATAAATCCTAAAGTTAAATGTTAAAGTTTACATTTAAGAATTCCAGAAAGGAATACTCAGCTTTTGCTATAACGTCGTCATCCTTCCTCAAAAGCAAACGCTGCTAATGCTACAGAAGATGGCATTTAGAATTTAAATATAAAATGTGTTCATTGAAAATAATATGGAAGGTACTCGTCTAACTGCAGTTTGAAGTGCAGTTTGGACACCAGCTGCTTGATGTCTTGTGCGGAAGCATTAAAAGCGTTAGCAACGTTAGCGCTATTGAAGCAGGATGATGACGTCATGATCAAAGCTGCACACTAACAGAAAAGGCTGTGTTCCATTCTGAAATACTTAAATGTAAACTTTAACATGTAGCCACAACATTTACATTTAGGATTTACAGTTATTTAACATTTCAATTTAACATTTAGTAAAAATTAGCATAATATAAAAACAGTGAGCTAAATAACATTAGAATGTTGGAGAATTTTTCAAACTAGGGTTTTACACTTGAATGTTAGCTAAATAAAGTAAGTGTTGGTGACATTTTATAAAACACTTGGCACCCCATAAACATGTTGCTTTAAAAACTAAAATTACAACCAGCTGGTTCATTGATCAGAAGTTTTGCATGCCAGTATTTTAATTCTGTTCATTTTTATTCACAGAGGTTTCAGAGGAAATGAACGGGACAGCGGGCACTGTTCAAGAGGAGACATCAGCAGCATGATTCTAAAGTCTGAAGGAGACCTCAGAAGGACTAAAATATAGATTTCTTTTAAAGCAAGAAGCTGGATTTGGATTGATGAAATGCTCATTTCAGACAATTCTCTGCTCTGGAGTGGTGGAACTTGATTTTTAAGGTGTGGGTCCTAATTTACTCCATTACTCACTTTGCATTTTAGAAATTAAATCAATACTGTTTTGTTTTTTCCCAACCTTAAAGTTGTGAGATGGTGATATTCTGCCCTCTAGTGTCAAACACTAACACTGTCCTGCTGAATCAATATTTTAGACTTTTCTCGTTACATGGGGAGTTTTGGTGATTCTTCTGTACATAAAACCATATTTTGTATATTTAACATCTTATAGGTATAAATCTGTTCTGAAGAGTTCTGTAAATTTAAGAGTTTCCACACCAATTATTTGTTTAAAGAAAAATATCTAAGTTATTTTGTTCCTGCTTCAGGAGTGTTTCCACAGAAAGAAATGTCCTTTTTGTAACAGAAAATACAAATATTGTATGAATTGAGTTTTATTTTGTATAAATTCTCAACTATATCACAATTTCCCACAAAAAAGCACAATTAGCTAAAATGAAGCATGTTTTTCTGCTGCTTTTATTTACCGATAGTCAAGGTATACTCACTTTGTTGTATGATTAAAAATATATATAAAGTGTTTGAGACTGTAATAGAGGAAATATTCATTTAAAGTAAAATAAAGATTTATGGACAGATTAAGGTTTTTTCTTTGTTGAAAGGTCCATCTAGGAGCTGGGAATGAAAAACCTTGCTGCGATTAAGACATTAGCACGAAGTTAGACTTCTGATCATAAAATTATACCATAACTTTCACAATAAAAGCGTCATGAGCAGAAACATGACTTGTCAAAATAAAGCAAAGTTCAGATAAATCCATACAGCTATAAGAAATGTACAAATAAAACCTTCCCAAATTTATTTATTTTTTTGGCATAAAGGTGTTTCCATACTTTGTTAGAACCTCAGAACTTCTAATACAAATAAATCCTAATACATTAACTAAAATATTCTCATATATGAGTATTACAAAGGCAAACTCAGGAAAAGTTTAAACTTTAGTAAACAGAAGATACTTTTCTGCATTTAAACATTTATTGAGAAATGAGTCAAACTTAATTTCACTAAATCCATGTAAAATACCACGTTTTCTCTTCGCCCATCAGACAGCTGACATTTTTTGTTTCCATCATTGAAAACATGTCCTCGTCATCTTTACACCCTTGAGTCTTTTTAACCTCTCCCTCTGAGGCAGGTGGTTCTGATGGTTCTAGTTCTGCCTCTAGACCAACTTCAGAAGGTCCGATATGCTCCAACTGAAGTGAATCATTTCTCCTCTGTTCCTCAGTGGCCTCATCCTCACTCCCCTCAAATTCTTCCTCCGTTTCTGGTTCTGAAAAACCTTGTTCCTCATCTCCTGAGCCAGTTTTCCAAACATTTAAATTCTCTTCAAATTCTTTTAGGGTCTCTTCGTCTGAATCAGATCCTCTCATTTCTCCAGAGACGTCTTTACCTTCTGTAACCTGTTCCTCATTTTTATTGGGTTTTTCTACATCTGAACTTTCCCAGAGCTTATGATTGTTCATGACTGTGTAATAACTGTAGTTCTCATCTTCTCCACTGCTGACGGCAGAAGGACTGACTGGTCGGAGGTCTTGTTCTGCTACGTACGGCTGATCTGAGACCAGCAACGGCCCGCTGCTGGCAAAACCTTTAAAGATAAACATTAAAACTTATTTTAGAGGCTGGTTGGAGTTCTGAGTTTGATTCTTCTTTCAAAGTGTGTTCCTCCACCTCCAATAATTTGAATAAAATATAAATTAAAAAAAAAGGTCATAAAAATCAGACAGACCTTCCATCAGTGCCCTCTGGGGTCTGGAGCTCACACAAGTTGAGTCACAGCACTCGCATATGGAGTTCCGGCCAGTAAGAGCCATCCACCTAATAATCACAGAAAATTTAGCATTTTCTGTGAAAAATTCTGTGAATGCTTAATGCTGAAAGATTTTTGCACAAAAAAAAAATGTACAAAAGTGTTGCATTTTGTTGTGAAATAGCTAAAAATGTAGCAGAAAGAACATGGAGGAGTGGTGGCGCAGAGGTTAAAGAAGATGAATCTGATCAGAAGGAATTGTACCAACCAGCCCCACTTTGGGCTCCTAAGCAAAGCCCTTAACCCCTCACCTGCTCCCCGGGATGTGTAATTGGCAGCCCACTGCTCCACATGTGTGTTCATATGTGCAATGTGTAAAAATAGAGAATTAATTTCCCCTGTGCGGGACAATAAAGGCTAATAAAATCTAAAACAAGACAAAAAAACGTTTGCTGAATGAAGTAGATAAAATTATCACATGATGAATTTGGCTGAAAATATAGCTTAAACTGCAGAAAACGGCTGAAAGAAACAAAAAGTTTAAATTAGCAGAATTAACTGAAGCACAAAATTTCCCCATGGGATCAATAAAGTATCATTAAGTGATTGATTGAAATTAAATTTGCAGAATAGCGGAAAAAGCTTAATAGAAGCTGAAGGAAGCTAAAATCCCTGTGATGGGCTTGTGACCTGTTGAGTGTGTACCCCACCCCTCGCACTGTGACTGCTGGATGTGCACCAGTGACCCCCGCGACCCTGAAAGAAATAAGCGTTTTGGATGGATGGAAGCTAAAATTAGCACAAAGAAGTCAACTAAAAGCAGAACCAGAACAAAAAGGTGAAAAGTGCTGGAAAGATTTATGAACATTTTAAAAAGGATTTAAGGATGTTAAAAAAAACGGTTCCATTAATTTTTAATGAGTAAAAGGTGGGGAAAAAGGCTAATAGCTGAAAAAATACAAATTGCTGAAATACTAAAAGTCATAGCAGAAGTGTCCTGAAGAGATGAATGTTTTGATGTATGAATTGTTGAAATGGACCAAAAATTGTGCATTGAGTTATGTGCCAAAAACATATGGAACAGGAGATGTTGGAATAATGAAGAGAAACCAGATCCACGCTCACCTGTGATCCTGGTAAGTGCAGGATTTGTGCACCGGGCCTGGACCCTCTGGTGTGACTGAAACCTTGCAGTGGATGCTAACCTAACACAGAGAATAGGTTTGAGGCTTTGTTTGTTTTATAAATCCACAAACTCATTAAGTTAAACCCTCACCTCAGTCTCAGGGTCAGCCGTAAACTGGAAGGCTCTTATGGAGAATTTTAAGGCGTCGTCTGTCCGAGAGACGAACTGTGACACTCCGGGGTCATGCTTGCTGTCCACCATACAGCTGTGGACACAAACAAAGTGGACACCTAACCCTAACCCACAACCAATAAATCAAAACATTTTCATTTTTGGCGATGCATACCCAAAGTTGTCTATTATGTTGTATTTGAGGGAGGACTGGCCAGATGTTGTTGCATAGCAGCTGATAATGTAGAGCTTTAATCCAGGAGGCAGATGAGCAGCAGAGACTTGGATGTTCACAGTTTGTCCAAGCAGGTACAGCTGAGGCTTGGTGTGCGCCGTCCATGAATCTGTGAATAAAAAAATAAAAAATAATCACATCAGAATATATCTCAGATGAAAAAGTTGCACTCTTTTTTTTTTTTTTTTTTACCATCCATTAATTTGATTAAGAAGTCCATGGGACGACTCTTGAGCTTTTTACGCATAATAACAGTTTGCCACGTGGGCTGTACAGCCAGCTGGTGCACAGAATGATCCCTGCAGGGACACAAATATGGAAGTTACAGGAACGACACAAATTTAATAGATTTACGCAACAAAAAATAAAGTTCAACCTCTGATAATGACACTCAATGTTGACACTGATCTGATGCGCTCTGCTCGGGAACCGTTTCGGAGAAGGTTCATAGTGGAGCACGTGCTTATAGACCAGATAACCTGGAAGAAGCTGTGCGTAAAGAACATTAGGAGATGCGCTTTCAAGTTTTATTAAAAAAAAAAAAAAAAAAGGACTCACGTGCGCACTTGTCTTACCTCGCGCACTCCATCGCACTCCGTTAGGGGATAGGTGAAGAGCAGGTCACCCTGTGGACGGAGCACTCCGTTGCTTCTGCAGCTGCTGCCCAAAGTCAGCTCCTGCGCGTCTGCGCCCAGACCGTAGAAATCCGGTTTGACCCGCACCACGAAGTCCGTCCTGGAGCAGGTGACCGACACGTCCGGGAGGGAAGCGAAGTCCGCCTGGATCCTCGCCTCCTCCTCGGTCTTTCCCGGACCCAGAGACGGAGTCACCAGAGAGGTGGAGTGCAACGACCTGGTGATTTGAGGGGAACCGCCGGAGAACCTTTTCTGGGACTTCCGGACCTCTTTAGTGGACGGTCTGAGCCGTTTGGGTTTCTGTGGACCCGTTTTAAACCCCTTCCTCCGTTTTTTGGGCGTTTCGGCCGCAGAGATGAGTGTGCCAATGGATATAACAAATATAAATAAAACAAATAAATACCACTTTGTTTTCATCGCAGAAGAAAGACTGACGAGCTTCTGTCTTCTACTTTCAATCCGCGCGTAAAAAACGCGTCACGGCGCAGCTGCAGGTAATTAACGGATCAGACTGAGCAGCTAGAAGATTGATTTGTTTAAACAATTCAGTAAATAAATAAAGAACACATTAATATGAACACCCAATAAAGAATGTTTATCTAAATGCTGATTCTTCATTCACACTATTGTTTTTATTCTTTTAGTTATTAGTTTCCTCTTTTGCTCATTTTAGTTAGCATTTTCATATTATTAATTTTTAGTTTATTAGCCTCTTATTTAGCCTGCAACATTTAGCTAAATTTTTGCTTTTACCAACATTTTTTGTCAGTTTTTGCCTCTTTTAGGTACTATGATCCCATTTAACCTTAATTCATTAAAAAATAAATAGAAAAACACATTTTTATTTCAACAAAGTTTATTCCTTGACATAAATAACAAATTTACAACTTATTTTTATTTTATGCGTGCGCAGATTTACATATTTAACCTCAACCTTTTGAAAAAGTATTTACAGTTTATACAAACAGCAGCATTGAACCACAGAGATGGGTTGGAGAATTCAAACAGTGCAACTTCAAACCGCTTCAAAAGGAAAACTACAAGACAAAAAACACAGATCGTAAAATCTTCTCAGAAACATATGAGTGGGAACTACTGGTACTGTTATTAAACACCGTTCAATAAATTATACAAGTGTTTAAATAGTAATCCCTTAGACTGCATGTTTAAATAAATAAATAGTTTCCCCCTCTTTGGAAGTGACAACGGGCTGCATGAAATTACTGGATAAAAGCACATTCAGAATTTTTTAACTTAACAGAAATTAACAAACATTAAAGCTGAAAAAGTGAAGAAAAGAAATAATTCTCAAAAACAGCAAAAATATTTGGAGTTCAACAGAAAAATCTTTTGGCAATAATAAATACGTAAGGCAGTGATTTAAATAGCTCAGTACTTCATATTCTACAAAAAAACCTTCAGAAAATTCAAGTACACAAGTTTACGCCTTAATCACATGTTCTTCAGTAAAAATGAAAGGTAGACGTTGTTGACAAGGCTCCATAGAGTCAGTACATGAGTGTTTTATGTGTCCTGTAATAAAAGCTGATACCCTCAGAGTAAATCTCTGATTGGAAACACCAAAGGTAACATCACTCTCCTTGGCTGCACGAGTAGTTGTAAAGCAGCAAATAAATACTTTAATAGACACGACGAGAACAAATTTGAGTTTGTAACCAATCTTTGGATCTATGGAGAATATATGTACCAAAAACGGAATCCTTCTGTAACATCTCCGTAAACAAGAAAATCTTTGGAAAGAAAACGTGAAGTGAAGATATGGACAACTATTTTTTTGCCACGTTTCACTGAAACAATAAGATTTGTTTTACAAAGTGAAAAAATGGTCTTTCAATCAGTCTTTACAAAATTCAAAACTGAATATTCATGTATTAGTAATTAAGGCCCTGTCATAATGTAACGTTTTAGACCACTTACGCCAATTTAAAGGAAGTTTCATGTATAAGCTGATGATGGAATTAAAAAAATCTACTGGATGCCTCTTTTAGACCTTAGATGTACTGTAATGCTAACAACTGGATCAAATATATAGGCGATATGTGTACAATGGTCTTAACATTTTCAGAAGTCGACTTAAGTTGTCTAAAACGTAATGGTGTGACAGGGTCTTTAGGACACAACTGGTGGTAAAGGCAACAAAAAATACTTGATGCACAGACCTGCCACTAGAGGGCACCATAACCCTCTGATGGCTCTCTTTAGGCATATTTATGCTGATGAGGAAGCTGTATTGGTCCGTTGCTGGTCAAGAAAAAAAACGTGCAAAGTGTCTGCTATACGCTGCTCCCAAGATCAGATGTTTCAGACTCAGAATCTCTGTAAGAGTAAACAAAAAAAAACAAAAAGTCAGACAGATGATATTTATTTATTTATGCGTCAAATGAGTGATTTTCCTCCTGGCTTACAGTAATTCCTGGAGCAGTTTGCGGTTTTCCTTCCTCCTCTCCTCATCGATGGGATAGGTCCTTAGAATCAAGAGTCCCACAATGATCAGGACTATGGGTACAGGGGAGACCAGCACCTTCAGGGTTAAACTGACCGCCTCGGGTTGGGAGCATTGGCCAGTCATGTACCCAGCAAATCTGCAACAAAAATGCAGAGTAAATTGAGCTGATGTGATAGCTGGTTACATGATCCGTGGTAATAGGAGGTAATCTCAGGATCAGAAATTACAGAACAGAAAGGTACGAGAGAAAAAAAACGTAAGAAATACTGATTAGACCTACTTTAAGCTGAGAGTGGAAATTCCCAGGGACAGTCCAGAGGCGAACTTGATGAAGAACACGTAGAACGAGTAGAAGAGAGCTTCGTGACCGCAGACTTTCGGATTGTTAACCTTGAAGTCGTCCACTGCGTCGGGGAGCATCGACCTGAAACATCCAATCAGAAGAAAGCTTGAAATGAAGTGAACAGAAAACCAGATTTTAGCTTAAAAACCTGAGTAAAACTTGTGCTCACCAAGGCAGGAGGAAGGCTGCTGCCACGCTCACACCTGCTGCCACCGCCACCAGGTAGGAGAGGACCAGGTTGCTCTCGACGGAGACGATAATGATCATGAAGGGTACTGCCCACTGCAGGAGCAGAAACAAACCTCACATGACTCCTGCAGTTTTTACTGAATATCACATTCTGATGTTTTACAGAGAACATTGATGGAACAAAAAGAGAAACTCATACTAACCAAGGTGCCCCAGTAAGTCGCCATCTTCTTTCCAAACTGAGTCAGAAACCACTGCCACCATGGGATGGTCAGAGTCCCAGACAGCTGGTGGAGTTAAAACAAAACGATGAATTTCTATTAAAGTCATTACACAACAAGGAGGACAACAAATTGTTTCAAAGCAGAGCTAAGAAAAAAAAACATTTCTATAAACTCTTTGGGCCTCATGCAAGAACCGTTTGTACGAACAGATTTGTTCTTAAATTGTGCGTACGAGTGATTTAGGAGAATTTGTGGCATTCACCAAATTTTTTTGTATTTTAAGATTTTCTTCAGATACGAACAAAATTCACGTGTGGTCCAAACATGTTGTATATTTTACGAGCATCAGTCTGCTGTTATCCAGACAGATTTTCATCACTAATGACTTTATATTTCATTAGTTTGAAGATATTTTGAGTTGAAAATAAATCACACTACATATTTATGTTGACAAGAGGCTATTCTGTTTGAATTGGAATTATAATTTTAAATGTAACTAACGACATAAATTGGTTAGATTAAATTAGATTGGCTATTAATGCTGTTGTATAACTACAATAATAATATGAAGATCTCAAACTAAAAACCAACTTAAATTATACATTAATTGAAGTTTGGAGACATTTTAAAATGCTTTTTCAGAACTGCATCTGACATGAGACGATCGGGAGGGGAAAGACGGCCGGTGGGGTGGCGGTGCGTGACTCTTCTTCTGAGTAGATGAAAACTATGTAACACTGTTGTTTACACTTACATTAAAACTATTTGACCAAAGGAAAACCAAAGCAGGACTAGATGAATATGATTATATGATTTAGATTTTTATTTCTGTGACTTATGACCTACAGGAGACATGACATTAACATTTATTTCCTCAGCTTTAAAGCAGCTCCAGCTGATGCTGCTAAAAATGACTTTTTTTTCTGGATCTCTGAAAGCAGAACTATAATGTCCAAACTTGTAAAGTTCTTCTTTTTTAGCTACTTTGCGATATAATTTAAGAATGAACTCTTCCTGGTGTCAGACAGGAAACGTATATCCTTATATGGTGTGTTTGGGGGTGGAAATTGTGTAAATCTGCTCTTTCCGTGCACGAGCACCTGATACGCATTAATCAGTTTATGCATCACATTTACACACTTTTCCTAAAGATAGAAGAGTTTGTTGAATCTGATGTGACGTGTTTGTACGAACCCTTCATATGAACAAAAGTAAGAGAAATTTAGGAGAAGAATGCGAACATGTTCTTGCATGAGGCCCTTTGTTCAGAACATTTGTTGCTCAAAACAGGCTGAGTTATGTAACTTCACGAGAATTTTTTTTTTTTGATACGAGCAAAACTTGAACTGAATATTAAAACTTTTGAGTTTTAGCAAATTTAGTACCTTGTAAAGGTCAGTAAGTAACAGTGCTGGTTTGATTATTTAAGAAAATGTCTCTCTTGAGATCAACACCCATAATCTACAAGCATCTCATTTTCCAGCTGGGTTAAATAAGTTACCTAAATAAGAAAAATAACTTTATTTAGAATTACCTAAACTAAACAGCATGAAACGATTCAGCTAAAATAAATCCACTTGTTTTTATTTGCACACAGTGGAAAGCTTAAATCAGAGGAAGTCCTAAAAAAAGCCCCAAATCTTCTTAAAAATAACAATTATTGGTTTGTAGAGGAAGAAATAAGTGAAACGTTTCTCCTCCCAGTAAAAGGAAAAGCAGCAGAGCAGCACAGTGAGTATACGTGTAGGAGGTTCCCAGCAGCTGCTCTGCCCCTGAAACTCCAAGCTTTCAGCCTCAGAGGCACAGGTGTCCTCGAATGGAAGAAGAGGCTCAGAAAACAAACCGACATTCTCTAAGTCCTGATAAGAGCTGCGAAAAAATGTGGGGAAAAAGGGAACACTCACCATGATGACCAGCAGAATATTCTGGTAGTCCTCCCTGTGGCCCAGAGCGTAGGTGATGAAGAGAGCGAAGTTTCCCTCCAGTAACTGCAAAGGTTCAAAGCCACAACTCAGACACGGCTGTTCAAGAATTGAAATGAGGACAGCACAACATTCAGAGTTATTTACCATGAAGCCCAGAGATGTGAAGAGAAAACCCACGACCAGTTTGATGTACGGTCTGTGACTCATGACGATCCACAGGCCCTGACTGAAGCTGAGCGGCTCTGAGGTTTCCCGCTTGCTCTCTGGAATCAAAGATGAAGTTTAAAAAATCTAACAAAATGCTTGGCTGTAGGAGATGTTATGTCACTGTAACATATAACCCTTGTCGATACGTGACCTCCATATTTCTTTAGTACTTTATGAGTGGGAGGTTAAACATTTTACATTAAAAACCAACTCAACAAACCAAAACCTTTTATCTTTGCTTTTTATAAACAAAAACTTTTATTCTACTATAGTTACAGAAACAGAAGTGTTTACACTTGTACCCCTAAATTTTTTAATTTTAACTAACATTTAACTTTAACGTTTCCTCCAAAAATGCAAAGTGAATGCTTAATGCTGAAAGATTTTAGCTAAAAAGGTTTAATAGCAAAACAATGCGAGTTAAATTTGAACAGCTGATTTTTGCTGAAAGTAGGACAATAGTGAAAAATCAGTAGAAAGATTGCAAAAAAGTTAACCTAAAGAGCAAAAAAGTAGCTAAAATTATTAAAAATAAGCTAAACGTAGATGAGACAAGTTAAATTTAAGACAGACAAATAAATGAGTGGAAATTTTCAAACGTGCAATAAACAAGAAAATAAGTACTTGCAATTTGTTTTGAAATAGCTTAAAAAAAGCTGAAACTAGCTTAAGATAGCTATAAAAAGTAGCTGAAGTAGCTTAAATTGGCACAAAGAAATAAAAACACATTTGCTGAAATAGTAAGAAGCTGAATTCATATATGCAAATATTTTAAATAACGCACAAAAACACAAAATGATCTTTTGGTTTCGTACCTTTTCGCTCCTTCACTCCAAAAAACAGAACTAAAGCACACAAGACATAGATGAAGCAGATGACCCCCGAGGCGACCATGTACGCTCGTCTCTGCAGGCAGGAAGAGGAGAAGGAAAAATTTACTAACGCTGACGCACGGCTTAGGATAAACAATTTATTTTTAATTGGTTGTTTTTTTCCTGAAGCAGGAAATCCTGAGTCTTTAGTATCTGGAAAGGGAGGTCTTTACCGTCTCATCCAGAGAAACCGTCCCTGGGTCTGTTGTGGCGTTTGAGCCGTTCGTGTTGTTGAGCTCAGATGGACAACTGGAGGCGCCGCCGACTATCTGACCCTGGATTGCGGTGCCCAGAACCGTCCCCAGCACCTCCACCATCATACCTGAGAGAAACACGGGTGCGCGGGGGTCAGCAAAGAAATTAAAACCTCCAGAAAGTTTGACCTCACATGAAGCGTGACGTACGATAGGCGGTGGCGGAGTCGCGCTCTTTCTGGTCGTTGCTGATAAACATGGTGAGGGCTGAATATGGCACGTGAAAACACTGCAATAAAAAAAACATGAGTGTTAGAAAAGTGTGCACATAAAGAGGAACAATTACCTAATGAGTATCTAACTAACCGTCTGCATTGACTGGAAGAGGCAGTAAAAAACCAGGTACCAGATGACCTTCCCTTCCTCAAACGAAGGAACGTACCAGATCAGAAAGTACGTTAAAACTGCGAATGGAGTGGAGCCAAGAATCCTATAAGAAGAGCAGAAAGCAAGTTTTAAAAGGTTTATGTGTTTAGTTGTACACAGCGTTTCTATATTCTGAATGCATTTCTGCCCACTGTAACTGTAACACATTTGTTTTTCATCCAGTTATCCCCTGCAGACAGACGCTTCTTTTCTACTCTTGTGTCGCTTTGTCTGTAATCCTGTTAATCCTGCCTGGGTAGAGCTTGTGAGCGGAGGAAAAAAAAATTCCTTTAGGGCTTGTATGAGTTAGCCCGAAAAGCAGGGCCATGTTTGGTCCACCGAAAGTTTTTGTATTTAGCTCTGCGAGCCCTCCAGATGACCTCAGTGTTCCTACTTAAATCGGTCAGCTTGTGCCACTTCAGCAGCTTGTTATAAAAGCACTCGCTCAGCTGCCCAGATCAAACTGGGTTTTAAATATCTTTTGCAGAAACTCATGGGAAAAGCCCAAAATTTGCAAATTAAACTCCAAATCCCAAGGTTTTAATCACTAAAAAATCTGTAAAAAAGGACTGAGTTACTTCCAAAAACGAATTAGTTGTAGCCGTACGTCCAATGATACATTTCTGAAAGTTTCATTAAAATCCAGCAGTTACTTTTTGAGATAATTTGCGAAAACTACAGACACGAATGAGAAAAAACAACACTCCCTTTGTTGGCAGATGATGAAAAGCTGTTGTAAATATTTAAAAATATCTATTTATTAGTCAAATAGCATGATAAAACTTTGTGATTATGACCATCGGTGCTCGACTTTCTCAGAAGGAAATAAAATCCTTTCACCCTCAGGGGCTTCCACATGCTGTCATATGAAACCCCCCAGATTTCACGCTCTTTTGTGTCATTAAAAGTCAAGCGGCTCTTGGTTTCTCCTTTCGATTTTAAATTTGCCATGACTAAACCACATTAGGAGGTCAAATATACATAGGAAATCACATAAATTCTTTATAAAATCCTAATAAAACAGTTCAAAAATAAGGAAAATTCCTGTTTAGCAGCCAGTTCTTTCATGTACTTGTTGCCTTTTCTTTTTCTTCTTATTTTACAAAGTCACCTTTATTTCAGCCGAGCACGGCTATAAACACGAGATCCGTTTCTCTGAACCCTCCGCCCGCTCTTTGAGGAATCAAACGCACACGTGGCACTCGCCTGCTCTCTCATTGGCTCAAATCTGATGGTGTGTTGTGGGTTGGACCAATCGCAACAGAAGCCGGCAACTTCCTCTCACCCTCCCCCGCATCAGCCTACAGCATGAATCATGCACAGCTGAATATTTATATATATATATTTTTATTTTATTTTTTTGTCAGCTGTCATGTTTGGGCAATCGCATCGGTTCTTCACACCATCTTGGTTTTTCTGAACCAAATATTCTCACAGCAGTAAGAAAGTTTCACCCTTTCACATTAAAACCTGAAGGTTGTGTATTTTTACTGCTGCGCTCAAACATATGAATTTGACTGCAGATGCTATAAAAAAGGAAGAGCATGTCAATTATTTTATTATATTATAGTCTGCCCCTTGTACAGAGCCCTGCAATGGTTTTAACCTTTCAAGGGTGCACGAGTCCCACTAGAGCCAGGTCCTGCATACCTGAGGCAGGAGGTGGGACCAGACACCCTTGAGGAGTCACGAGAAGCACACGCTCACAATAATCTACGCAGGTTTTGTGATTCTTTTAATTGAGCACGGTTTTCTTATAGTCTTTCACGCTCTCCTCACAAGAAGCCGCCTCAACCCTGTTGCCATGGTTACGCGCACATTCTCGCCAGCCCCGTTTGCCACTCAGCATCCCGGCAGATTGTCTCTACGTCACCCCCCGACACCCAGGGCACCTTACCAGGGCATCATGCGGCCGAAGCGGGTCCACCTGCTCCGGCTCACCAGGAACCCCACAGTTGGGTCGGTGATGGCGTCCCACGCCCTGCCCACGAACAGGATGATGGAGGCGTAGAAGGGGTCCAGCTACGAGGACAAGAAGTGAAACAGACAAACAGACATGAGCTTAAAAATAAAGAGAGTTTTTTTTAATCTGATTTCTGAGCAGTGGTTTCACAGAGTGAGTAAATGATGAGTAGCTTTTATTTAAGTCCCTGCTGAGGACAGTGGGGAAAGACTAATTCAGCAACAAAGCAAACACCAGGAGTCCAGCTTCATACGCTTGGCTGAATAATTCAGGATGAAGACGATTAAAACGATACAAGAAGAATGAAGACAAACTTCAGCCTTGAAGCGAATCAGTGTTGTTACTATAAAGTAAGATAATGGACTCATAACAGCTTGTAAACTCTGCAGTCTGCTAACACACAGTGTTATTTTATAATCCCGGCACACTCCTCTCATTTTAGTACACGTCTTGTGATTCACCTGTGCGACATCGAGCAGGTAAATCTGGAGAAAGAATCCCAGAGCGCTGCCCGTAATTTGATAAGGAGCTCCTCCGAAGGCATAGCAGAGTTTATTCCACACAGACAGGCCTTTCCTGCGTGCTTTTGGCTGAAAGAGAAAAAAATGAAATAAAAATAAAAGGAGATGCATAACAGAGCTGATACAGAAACAGTTTGTGCTGCTGACTGTGGATGCTGGAGTTTATTAATCTGCCCATGTTCTGCTTCAGTCATCCTGCTGTTTAACAGAGCAGCACTGAGGTTACTGTAGTTCACACAGGCTGATTCATCACTACATCAGCCGAGCGCAGCCATTGGCTCCTCACATAGGATGTTTTAGGAAGTTTTTTTTTAGTGACCAACCTGCATATCTGTTACAGTCTGTCAGATAACTTCTGAACCTAAATGTCCCGTAATATGAACTATTAGCAAAGTCTGCTTTACACTATTAGCAATCTGGAACAGTAATCATGCCAAACTAAAAATAAAACTTCAGCTAAATAAAGCTTCAATTCCTTTAAGTTTGGATCATTGGACAGTTTTTATAAAGACTGGCATAGCATAAAAATAAATCAGGGGGAAAAAAGCACTTTACTATGAAGCAATCCTCAGTGTTTCACATTATGACAAGTTTGTTGTTTGAGTTGCAGCTGGTCAAAACAAAACTACAGCTTTCTTTGCGTACAAAACAAAAAAAAAGTCTCAAACATACTGAATGTTTTAACATTTTGTTACAGATACTGCTGAGAAAAACATTAAAAAAGTAATTATATACTTGGATATTTTTGTTACCAGAGCATTCCGGTGCTCTGGGGTTTCATTTAAGGAACCAAAATTGGTTTTGGAAATTACTTTTTATATGATTTATTAAATTTATGAATGATTACAATTTAAAAAAAGGCTGTGGTCAAATAAAAGCTCTGGTTGTGTAAAATTGACAACAGCTACATTTTTATTGATAATTACATATATGTGGGAGATTTTAGGGGGTTTTGTATGAACAATAAATGCCGCTTGCTAATGCAGCTAGAAATTCCAACAATATAAAGCTATTTAAATGAATGTCCGTGAAGTAGCCCTGACACAAGCACCGTGCTTCTGCATCTGTCTCTTAGCTTTGACTTGACAAATATTCAACGGTTTTAAAGCATTTTTATACATGGTCCCTTTAAAACTGGTATGTCAACTTCATAAAATAGCCCCAGGGACAGCTGGAGAAGTCGGGTGAAATTTAAATCCTTGGGCAGGGACGACACCGAGAAAGGAAGCATGGACTACAATTTCTAATATAACTTTAATTTAAGCGCCTTTTTACGCTCGCTCCTATCTAAGAGTGACGACCGAACTAACTATATAATTTTTTTAAATCATATAATACTATCAAAACGACCTTACCTTCTTTACAGTCTTTATATCCGTATTAGGTTTAACAGTCAGTAAAGTTGCGGCGTACAGCTCCGCGCCTTCTCCTCGTGCCATTGAGCTCCGATAAAAGAAAAACGACTGATTTTTGTCCGAAATTGAAACAAAGTGTAGGACTGGGAGTAAAAGAAAAACACGATTCACAACTCTGTGAATATTCCTCTTCTCGGTGTACGTGTCTCTGAATGAATAGAGGCTGGCGCCGCACAGCTCATTCATTTACTACACACGACGTCATGCGTCATGACGTAAAGGAGGTAAGTCACGACGAGGAATTTAAAACAGCCAAAAAAAAAAATTAAAACAGCCAGGATGGATGGATGGATGGATGGATGGATGGATGGATGGATAGATAGATAGATAGATAGATAGATAGATAGATAGATA
>JARVGW010000336.1:9033230-9052700 GCA_031762495.1 Anablepsoides rubrolineatus
TTTTTTTTTTCTTGCAAGAAGCTTGTAGACACATACAAGAATCGTCTAGAAGCAGTCATGAAAAACAAAGGCTATGCTATTGACTATTAAAGAAAACATTGGACCAGGGTATGAATAATTTTGAACATGGCTTTTTTCTAAATTAATTTATTATATGCTCATGAAATGACAAAGTTTCTTGAATTATGTTTTGATGTCACTCTCTAAGTTGTTGTTCATTTAGCAAACATAGGCAAACTTGGAAAAAACATTAATTTCTTCACAAAAATAAGGAATATCACAAAAATGAACAGGGGTATGAATAATTTTGAGGCAAGTGTATATGTAAGTATTATAGTTTGGACACATTCAGCCACATTTAGACCAACAATGTATTTAAACTTTAGTTTCTGTACTTGGAACGCTTGATGATCACTGTCTGTCTTAATACTCTTATTAGTAAAAACATATTTATCAAACACATTAATAATACAGATGTTAATTAATTAATTGCTTTAATTTTCTACAGCAAAAACTCTGATCTGACATGAGCACAAAAAATACTAACTAAATGTGAATAAAAGTGCAAATCTGTAAAATCTGCAGTTTTATACTGATGTTGTGTTTTTATATTATTATACAGTATATACATCATGTAGAATAAGGTTTATTTACATTTTAGTATTGTTTTTAGATTCAGTGAAAACATATGAAAATGTAGAGGAAATTTACCAACAGAATGATGTTTGTAAACATATTTTATTAAAGCCGAATGAAAAAAAAGTAATTTTTAAATGTATTTTTCCTCTACAACAGATGTATATAATTATAAATATACCAGTTGAGAAAAATTATTGTAGCTAGGCATCTAAAATGTAAAATATGCCATGTAATGATAAAAATATAATAACAATCATTAAAGCTCTATGAAGGAAACTGTTTTAACAGAACGCTGCAGAAACTCTGATAAATCTTCATCTGATACTGAACTTTATGTTGCTAAATTAAAGATGTGTCATCGCCTTCTAGTGGGCTTACAGACACTCTGTCATTATAAAACAAATAAATGCTATAAATAGGAGGTTTATTAGACACTAAAACCAGTGTGTTACGTTTACTACTAATATTAATAAGTGCTATTAATTTTTCTTTCTGAATTTTTCAATCTCATTAAAGTGATTTTTACCAAACCTTTCAGTAATGTTGCTTGTTACACTTAAAATATTTGAGTTTGTTTGGACAAATTGAATATTCCCTTATAAAAAAAAGAAAGTTAAACTTTATGTTTGTGTCCACATTCATATCAATTATTAAGATTTAGAAATTTAGGGTTTGGATCTAATGTAATTGTTCAAAATGGGATTGTCATTAAATAAATGGAAAAAAATCCTCTAATTGTGTTCCAATAATAATAATAATAATAATAATAATAATAATAATAATAAAATAAATCAATAAAGTTTAAGTTATCTGATAAGACAAACTAAATAATTAAAACACATTTTCTAACTGTAATTTATTTTTGCTCACACTTTTCTCTGTCCCATTAATTATAACTTATTTTACCTAAAAGTTTTAAAAAATTATTTAGTCATTTTTTATTATAGGCATCAATTTGTTTTATCCTTTACACTCAACAAACAGCAGGTGGCAGCACAAGCCTGTCATACTGTGGTGAAATGGAGCTGCAGGTTTAGATTTTAGCTTTAATCTCTGCTAGTTTTAACTTTTAGCTTTTGTTTAGTTTTTAGCTACTTTTAATTTGCCTTTAACTATTTTTTACTATTTTATATTTTAACCAGTCTTTTGCTCTTTTTAACTTCTGGATAGCTTTTTAATACTTTTATGCAGCAATTTGTACTTTTATTTTTTTAGCTACTGTTTTGTTAATTTTTTATATTAACTAATAGTTAGCCTTTAGCTAGATTTTTCTACCTTTAGTTTATAGTTACTCATGTTTTATTTTTGCTATTTATAGCTAAAACTTTACCTATTCGCTAACATTTTTACTGCTTTCAGCTTGTCTTTTTTTGTTTGTTTACATTTTGCTGCTTTTTAAGAATCTAGCCTTTATGCAACAAGTATTTTTTAACTAGACTTTTGGCTACTTTAGCTTTTGGCTCGTGTTCTGTTTCTTTCAGCTTGAACAGCTCAAACAGGTTCTCATGGGTTCAGTTCAGTTTGTCTTTTTAAATCGTTTTGTTGTTGAAAGAACACAACATGCAGTCAGTTTACTGAGGAAGTGACAGAACATCAGATAAGATCGATAGTAAAAACTGATGTCATGCATGTTGTAACAGATACGGATCTCTGGTATGTGTGAAAGCGGAGAGCAGGTAAAACCGACACAGTTTGTTCTAAATGAAAGCTTGCCAGACTGTGTTTGAATGTTGGCCCTGTTTTCTGCAGCTCGGCTTCAGAGGTTTCTTTTCTCCAGTTTGGAAGGATGGGGTCAGAGGTCAGGGCCAGGGGGTGTCTTCGGGGTCGTGGGGAAATAGCAGCCGACTCCCTCTGTCCTGCACATGTGGGCAAAGACTTAGAAAATATCTAAAGAACTCTCTAAATTCCTGAACTGTACTGGGCTCCAGCTGGACTCAGGAGACCCCCTCACCCAACCTCACACATACGCTGCAGATAACAATCAGGAACAATAGAGGGTGCTTAGAGTTGAGATGGAAAACGACTTGAGGAGCAGTTATCCTGTCCCTGCTGAGGTGAGGATCTCCATGTTGATGAAAAGTTTTTACAGTCAGGAATGTGAAGGTAGAAGATAAGCTGCAGTCAAATCAAAATCTCTCAGGTGAAACTAAAAAAAAAGAAAATCACCTCAGATCATTCCTGGGATTCAACTAAATTTATGCAAAAAAGCATTAAAACTGTACAACCACAACATAAAAAGTCCAACTAAAATATAATTTCAGATGATCTACAGTCTTGGTCCTGCACCAAACCAAACTTTTTACCAGACACTTCAGCATCTTGTTCATCAAACCAGAACTCAGTTTCCCACAGTCTTTTGGGAGTCTTTGGGTCTATTTTCTGCCCTGGATGTTTTCTTCTTTAAGTCTTCTCAGCTCCACAGCTCAGATATTTGGAGAACTCAGCAGATTGTTACAGCAAAAACTTCTTCAGTGTTGCCTCTTCGTAGCCTCCTGGACCTGTTTCTTGTCCGGCTTTTTTGTCAGTTTTGTAGGAACTTCCAGTTTTCAGCTGTTAGTTTTCCACTTCCTGATGATATTTATTCCTTTAATAATGACATCCTTGATGTCTCTGGTGCTGCTGCAGATTGTTTCATGTTGATCTTTAATTAATGATGGGTGTGTTTGCGTAATTAGGTAGTAATTAAATCAGACGGTGCTTCAGTTTGTTATTTTAGGGTGTGCACACTTATACAAATTATTGTACCTTTTAATGTTCTTCACATTGTTTTGCCCTCCAAATAAATTTTACAGGGGTGTGAAAACTTATTCATAAACTTAGTCTGCTAGAACAATATCAAACTGTTGGCTCTTGAACATTTATCAAAGGGCTTTTGTTTCAGTTTAGAATTTTTTGATAAGTGACCAAAAAGCAGAGCAGCTAAAAGGGAACTTTTTCTTTTATATTTTGTCCAATTTATAAATTAAAAACATGAAATTCTTTTTGTTTGCTGCTGAAAATGACTCAAAACTCATTAACTCTGCAGTCAACCTAAAGAGTAATGAGTTTTTTTTTCTTTGCTAATTTCTGCCTAATTCTAAAGCAGATTTAAAACATTTTAACCTAACAGAACATCTAAAGCACACGTGTCAAACTTAAGGCCTGTGGGCCAAATCTGACCCTCTTCAACATTTAATCATTTAAATATGAAATAATTTTATGGTTTGTATGTATGTTTTAGTATTTTTTTTACGTTGGTGTGAAAAAAGCAACAGAGAATTGACTTTATTTATTTTTTGTTTTAGGATTTTCTTGTTTTAAAGTCAAATAAATAGATTTTTATGAGGGTTTTCCTTATTTACCTGATTTGTTGGATTGTGATAAAATGTATCTCTAAGATATATAAAATGTAAATGTAAGAGTGAGACATAAGAAATGAATGATGTCTGTTTAAATTATTATTTTTTCTTTATCTGTTAGACTATGTATGTTATAAAACCTAATTTGGAAAAGGTCATTTGTATTTCTATAAAATTAGATAGCTATATAGCATTTTTAGGAGAAATATGCTTGGGCCAAGTTTTGGATTTTGAGCCCCCCTGTGAGTTTAACACCCCTGCTCTAAGGTTTATTGTCATTTCATTTGTTTATGACCTCCTTTTTACACTGGATTTTTTGTTCCTCTCATTTCCAAGTCTAAACATAAACAAACACCTGCTGCTCCCAGAAAACCTGTTGTTTACCTCGTTCATGGAGTTTTGAAAAAACGCTGTTGTCTTGATCACATCACCGTCTGGTTTCCTATGACAGAAGATTGACCTAACTGGATCTGTTAGATCATGTATGTTATAAAACATAATTTGGAAAAGGTCATTTGTATTTCTATAAAAATAGATAGTTATATAGCATTTTAGGAGAAATATGAACAGAAACTGAACCTCGGCTTGGGCCAAGTTTTGGATTTTCAGCCTCCCTCTGTAACCATGAGTTTTACACCTCTCCTCTCAAGTTTAAGCATCTTGTTAGGGACATGAAATCTGGAACATGAGTTGGACCATAAGACCCGAAGACAGACATCCATCACTAATCGTGGTTTTTAATTTGGGCCCAGTTTGATCCTGCAGCTTTTGTTTCGTTCTGCGGAGCTGATTAATTAAAGAAGCTTTTGGAGGAACGGATCAATACGTTAGCGAGATGATTTTGACCTCTGCTCAGGAGACGCTGCTCAACTTTAACCTTCTGTTCACCGACCAGCGTGAAGCGACTCCAGACAAAACATGGACCAATCACGTCTCCCGATAATCACCTCTTGATTGTGTCATTGTTGGGTTTAAGGTAATGAGAGGGTTTCAGGTCAGGCTTTTCTCTTCCAGGCGTGGTCCTTTTTTTCTGTTGAGGCCTGTAAAGAAGAGTTTAGTTTGTTTAGGATATAATCTTGTTTGCTGCTGTTGAAACTTGCTCTTAAATTAAATAAAGCGTTTACCTAAACTTGCAGAAGTGTCAGCATCCTGATGTGCTCTTTTGTGTTGGGCTTAACAACAAAACTCCACCCAGCGATGTGAAAACACTTCAGAGTTTGGAACATAAAGCTCATGTAAGGGACTCTGCGGAGCTGCTCTTTGTCGAGGAGCCTCCGGATGGAAATGTGGGACTGGTTAAAATGAATTCTGGGCTTTTGTGACACAAATTCAGGCCCGGCTTCTCAAGATCCACAACTGTTCACACAAATGAAAACTCAGCACCTAATCTACATTTTAACTGACTTTTCAGATGTTATCAGTCATCTTTACAGCATCGTTTAAATATGTAAGGAATGCATGTCACTCTGCCTGAGTTTAACCCTTTCAGCGTTGAAAATGACACTACTACCACAACAAGATCTCACGATGTTGATAAACTGAGTACAAAAATGAGCAGCAGACATACCGTATTCATCCAATGATTACTTTCTGAGAGTTTCATAAAAAAAATCCATACACATTATAGCTGTCACTTTAAAAAGCTCAGACGCTTTTTTAAAATTTACTTAGAAACGGTCGACAATAATGAAAAGAAGCCTTTGGACGTCTGAAACGGTCAATTAAATCCCAATTCTGCTAATTTTAACAAGATTAGTGACAAGTAGGTTAATCTCAGACATAATCTTTGGTTGTCGCGGCTGACACATGTCCACTTTACATCACAGGATTGTAGCCCTGTCCTGATTCAGAGACCGGACAATAAAGACATCAATTTCTGGATTTGACCTCTGAGTCAAAGTCTGACTCAGAGTGTTTCATATTTAATATTCTGTGTTTGGGAAATATTAATATAGTGCTAAATAAGAAAAATGAATACATTATTTTGAAAGACAATAAATAAGATGATTGATAAAGTTGAGACATATTGTGTCATACACTAGTTAGATTAATTAAAAATGATCAACAAATAAATAAATAAAGCTGTGGGATTCGCTGCCTTACCTTTCAAACCTTGAAAAAACATTATTTTCACAATCTCATGCAATATTATGAGATGTTATCCATGCATATGTTGTGAATGATTCTCAGCTACTACCACACAAAATTTAATTTCAGTATCTATTAAATTGACTGAGTTACAGCCATTTAAAGATGGCCACCATAGCTAATCAGCGTTAGCTATGGTGGCCATCTTGATTGATTGACTCCAAAATGTAATCAATTGTAGATTTTTATCAAGTGTATATTTCATTAAAGTTTCATTAAAAGACATCTGTTGGTTTAGGAGATATTTTGCTAACAGACAGACTGTTTTGACGCCAATGATTAATGCTGAATTTTTAGTCAAATATCAAGTGCAATGAGTAGTGCTTAAGTTTAGTGTTGCGGACAATGCTCAGCTACTGCCATGTCAAATTTTAGCTACATCTGTTTAAAATGATTTTATTTATAGTCATTTTGTGCTCTGTTAGTTCCATCAGCTGTGATGGTTGCCATGTATCAAGTTGGCAACAGAAGTTAATAAGTTGTAGATCAACACTTAAATAATGTTTCCTTAAAGTTTCACTTAAATCTGTTCCTTGGTGCATGAGATATTTTGCTAACAGAAAGGCTGAGTTGACTCAGACCTTGTGCTATGGGTTTGTGCTCGAGGTATAAAATGAGGTTCAATAATGCAATAAAAGTCAAGAGAAAGTTAATTCCTTTCTATTTCTATGTATTTTTGGCTGCTATTATTTGTGAGCAAAGTCTAACATCCACTGTGGGGAATAATAAAAACGGTAACATTGTCATGAATTAAAAAAATGTTTGTATATTTAGTGTGTTTTCACAGCCAACAGCTGTTTACATGGTCCTGGCCCTGGGCGGGGCCGCGCGCCTCTGATGCGCACAAAAGAGGGTGTTACCCGGATGTGCGGCCGCTGCAGACATTTCTGCGGCTCCTCCCTGCGCCTTTCACCGCCGTATAACAGGATCTCTCACTGGCGCGAAAAACGCACTGTGTGGCTCTTTTGTGAGGGCGGGAGGAGGGGATCCGCCGTCTGTGTGTCTGAGCCGCCGGTTGCTTCTGCCTTTATTTATTTATCTTTCTTTTTATTGAAGTTACGGATTTATTGTTTAACCGAACCTTCCTTTACATCTCCTACATCAGAGGATTGTTTTTTGATAGCTTCAGGAGGATTTTCATGTTTAAATTCTGCAGAGATCCGGTGAGTCGCTTTAATTCTTCTCTGAGTTTCTAACGAGGAAACGGTTGTTTGTGAGGTTAAACCCACTCTCTAGGCAAACTTAAAGCAAAGATTAAATCACCTGCGCGTTCAATTCTCTGGTTAACTTTACTGTGAGTCATTTAAAAATAATCTGAGCTAAATATATCAGTTTGTGTCATTTCCTTCTGTGCGCTAACAGCCATCACTGCAAAGAGCGCATCCGCAAGACGCGATCAATTATTAATGTGTCCCATTTGTTGAAGCCGGCTGTTCCGGGATGAGGGGGGTCCCATTAGGAGGATATCTGATCTGTGCTGGGAGGATCATGTCTAACTGTGCCCCTCTGCCTGTTTTTAAGACCTCCATTCCTGGGATTAAAGTGGATTTGCTCAGCCTGAACATGGAGTTTGACTGTTTCCAGCCTTATTTCTTCGACCACTTCGACGCGGAGGAGGATTTTTACAAGTCGACTGCACCCAGCGAGGACATATGGAAAAAGTTTGAGCTGCTGCCCACCCCTCCCATGTCCCCCCACCGGACCCTGAGCGGGGCGGCTCTCTACCTCTCGCCCGGGGACCAGCTCAGCTGGCTGACCAAGGTGCTGGATCAGGACGAGGACTACGAGGGACGCTTCCTCCCGGACACCGAGGAGCTGCTGGACAACCTGAGCGCGCACATCATCCGGGACTGCATGTGGAGCAGCTTCCCCGGCAGCAAGCAGCCCGAGAAGGTCGGCGGGAAGGCGTGCGCCACCCCGGCGCCGGTCAGACCGAGCAAAGCGCAGTGCGCCTCGCCGCCGGGTGGTCTCCCCTCCGCGCCGCCGGACTGCGTCGACCCCGCGGCGGTCCTCACCTTCCCCGCGAGCAGCTGCAGGAAGCCGGCGTCGTCTGGCTCCGAGTCCCGCTCCGATTCCTCTGGTAAGGAAGCAGCCATGCTTTAAGAGCGCCCCACCCCGCCCTGCCCTGCCCGGGTTATATTGACCACTAACAATGGGTTGTTTGAAGAGCAGTGCAGCAGGAGGGGTGATCCAGTTCAAAGTCTCCTCAAATGGGGATTTTTTTTTCTCCTGTTCCTGTGACAAAGCATGCTTCCTCTGAAGGAGCCATGCTTTAAAAACCGCGCCCCTATCACTTCTAGGTGAACTCCCCTCCTTCCTTTATCTGTAGCTGCAACACAATCAGGGTGCGGTAAAGGGGCCCCTGTCTTGATGATTTATTGCTGGAGCTTATCCACTTACACAATTTATACAAGCCCTCCCCCCTCTCATTTAAATATTTATTGCCTAATTCCTACTCACTTCCTGGTTTGGGTGCATCGATCTGATTTGTTGGAATGTGAAACATGTGAGATGTCGCCCTGCTGTAAACCTTTTGTTGGCTTTAATAGTTTGTTTTTCTGAACAGATGATGATGATGACGAGGAAATCGACGTCGTCACCGTGGAGAGCAAGCAGAAGCGAGCTCGGCCCTTCAGCGTGAGGAAGCCCGTCACCGTCACGGTGCGCGCCGACCCCTGCCCCAACCGCTTCCACGTGTCCGTCCACCGGCAGCAGCACAACTACGCTGCCCGCTCCCCAGACAGCGACCCAGAACCCGAGGAGGAGGATGAGGAGGATGACGACGACTACGAGGAAGAGCCTCGGGGCAAGCGCGCCTGCCCGGCGTCCCCCTCAGACACCACGCCGCAGAGCTCGGACGTGGAGGACACGGACCGCAGGAAGAACCACAACTTCCTGGAGCGGAAGAGGAGGAACGACCTCCGGTCTCGCTTCCTCGCCCTGCGCGACCAGATCCCCAGCCTGGAGGCGGCCAAGGCCCCCAAAGTGGCCATCCTGACCCAGGCCACGGAGTACCTCATGGAGCTGCACACCAAGGAGAGGCGGAACCTCCAGGAGAAAAAGCGCCTCAAGTCCCGGCAGCAGCAGCTCCTCCGCAAATTGTCAGAACTCAAACGCTCGTGAGACGCCACTCGGAATCATCCGGCTGGTTCTCAGTCAAGGACCGTTCCTCTCACCTAACCCGTCACTTTGGAAAGCTATCCGTTTGAAATAGCGACATGCCTCATGTACATAGCTGTGAATTGTAGTTCTGGATGATCGTATCGGCTGTGGGCCTTTAACTCCACTGTCACCCTGTGAGCCTGGTAGGGGGCGGAGCTTCAGTTGGATCTCAGTGCTGTTTTTTTTATTCTTTGCACAGTTTTTATTTTTAGTTGAAAACACAGGGACAGATTTTTTTTTTTTGATTTTTTTTATAGCTGGTATGCTGTGATGCAAATTTTTTTTACTTGCGTAGCCATCTGGATGAGTGGAAATCTTTGTTTTTATAACGCGTGAATGCCTTTCTACCTGCCAGAGTTCTGGAGAGCATCCAGTTTGTTTTGATGTACATATCGTTTTGTAAATAATAGCTTATTTCTCCTGGTAATGATAGAACCAGGAGTGGTTCCTTGTTTGGAAAATTAGCTCCTCTGTGCCACAAAAACCTCTATTTTGGTAAGAAACAATGGAAAAAAAGAAAAAAGTTGCACTGCTGTACTTTATATTTCACGTGTCACTTTGTGATTTCAATGCTTCTCTGGTTTTGATTTGTTTTTTATTTTGTTTTGAGCATGCTAACCTCAACAGCATAATTAAAAGATTTTATACCATATTTGCATAAAAACACGACGTCTTTTGGTCTTTATTCGAACATCAAATTGGCACCAAACTCAAGTATTTGATGCAGAAACTGTTATAAATGATCAAAGTTATCTTTAACAGCTCGATTCTTCATTTTATTTTGAAGGTTTGTTTGGTGCTCCAGCTGCTGCTCTGTAGGTTAAAGCCCGTCCTTCAGGCTCGTCCTTGAGGAGAGGCTGTGTTGTGGATCCTCCCCTCTGCAGTGGCTGCTGCACGCTGGGCACCTGATGTGCTCAGAAATGGGTCACAGACATAAATACAGCCGGTCTCTTTAGAGCAGTGGCCTCTGAGTGAAGTGCCACTTTAGGTTTAGGTCCAGGGAATAAGATCGGGCTGCTCCATGAGGCTGTAAAATCCACCTGGAGATCCAGAAGATTGTCACGACTGATCCAGATGTTGCAGGGGTTTTGGGGGATTATGTGTGCGCAGATGTAAAAGCACAGTTTTCTTTTGGGACCCCGCCCAGGAAACCAGGCTGCACCACAGCAGACAGTGCAGATCAATACATAAATAAAGACACGGGGAGAGGAGAATTGACCCGATAAACACAAAAAAAACATCATAAAAGATTGGTTTGCAGAACAGAATGTGGGGAAAAAGGCATAAGTAAATACAATATCACCAATAAAATATGAAAAAAGTGCAACAAAATTCAGAGGTGAAAAATGTTTTTTTAAATTCCATTTTGATTAGTTGATCACAGGTCTAATTTCAGCAACATTTTATGACATTTTGCATCAAATTTGCAGAGTTCAGCCAATTCAATATGCCTCGAACCTCCTGCTCCAAAGTAATAAAAAACAGTCAAATTAAGGCTGTGGGAAGTAGGGGTGCAGAGGGTGCCGTAGCACCCCCTGATGGCAGTAGGAGGACATGCATGTCCAAACATGATTAATGAGAAAGAGAATGCAGATGTTTTTTTGTGCTTTATGTATTTGAATTCCACTGATATTTTAGTCAATCTGGTATCAAAAACAGCCCAGTTATTCTTTGTTTTCAGTTTTAGAGTTTAAATTTTGCAAAAAAAAACGTGAACAGAGCCATGACTGCAACTTTATAAATATTATTTATTTTAGATGAACAGCATATTGTGTTTTTAAATCAGACAACAAACACTGCTGTGTACATTTTACTGCATTCAGTACTATGATAAAAAAGAGCTTGAGCTTTTTTTTTTCTAGAGCAAGAATCTGACGTTTCCTTTTCCCTCAGAAATAAATGAGTCTCAACCCGACACGAGCGTCCAACGTCAGGTGTCTTCACCCTCGGTGGTGATGGCGATGACTTCACCGTTGATGAGTCTCTGCAGGCCTGAGTGAGTGACTCAGCGTTGAGCTCCTGTCATTTATTTAATGAAGTCAGAGGCAGCCATGTGGTTCAGGTAGTCCAGCCTGATAGACGAGCCCCGGCACACCCTGAGCACCAACCGTCCTGCACTTTGCTCTCCTTTGTTCTTGCTGGGAATGGTTGGAGCTTTACCTGTTTGCTCTGCCCTCGGGTCACTGTTTTGTGGCATAACTGAATTATTCAGCAGAAGACTTGGTTAAGACATCAAAAAGTGAAACCTAATGACTTTGCATATATTTCATAGCTGTTCATAGCATTTCTACAGGATGAGTTTGGATCGTTCTAGTGCTCAACTTTCCTTTGTAAATCAAAAACAAACCAAAGCATCAGATAACCTGACGCTTCTCATCATCTCCACTGTCACTTTCAACAGATAGCGCCTTTGATTGCTCCAACTCCTGCTGTGATGCTTGTATTTTTATCAAAAAGTGAGAGCAGACCTCAGGTTTTGGATCTGAACCTGTCTGATACATTTCCTCTTACAAACAGGCTTATTTTTGAATAGAAACAGCGATATTCATAAAGGTCCCCCTCCAAATGATGCATTTGACCTCATTTCCCAGCTTTCTTCATGCAAGAAGTCTCCATCGTTGATCTGCAGCAGAAAATCATGGTTCATGTTGGTAACCTTCAGAGAATTCAAAGCATTTTAACGCTCTGTTTTTCTGTTTTTAAAGACAGATGGGCGTAACAGCCTCAGAACAGAATCTAAAACAGGAAGAAAATACCTTTATTTTCCCAAACAGGAGTTTTTAATCTCTTCCATTTGTTCTAATGTTGATAATTAAACTCTGTTGATTTTTTTTTGTTCAAGCCAGACCTTTTTTTCCATGAGGAAACAATGAAGTCAAAGGATCTCTTTGTCCTGAAGTTCTGTGCTGCTCAGACGGTTAACTTGCCCGACCAGATTTTCTGCTCACAACTTCTGAGGTGCTCGTGGACAAAGATGTCCTTATTCTTATATTTAATCCCCCAAAAGAGCCTTGTTATCCACAACTGGACCAACCAAACATCTGGTTTAAACTTTAACTTTAAGACGATGCACTTCTTCACTGAACTCAGCTTTTTTTCACGTCTCTAAATGAAAAGTGACCCTTGTTGTGACTGAAGATTTGACAGTTTGTTGGGCATTTCTAAAGAAAAAACAAATCCTGTAAATTTAGCAGAAAAAACAAATGAGATTAGCTCATCCTTGGCTTATTTCCCTGACAAGACATTACCGGTTGTACTCGCCGATCCAGCATTTCCTGCAGATGGACCCGCTTCATAATAAAACCAAGGAAAGTCTGTCACAACTACCTTAGCGGGCTGAAAGCACAACTATGTTTCTGGACAGTGAGACGGTCCACTTTCGCAACCGTTAAACATCCCCCTTCTTTGCTGAAGAATCACCTACCTCTGCAGATTTGAGGGAGCAATAAACATTGAGCAACGTTTGCAACATGGGTGTGTTGTGTTTGGATCACGTGTGTGCATTGTGTGCACAAAGAAACGGCAGAGGAAACGGACCATAAATAGTCCTCCTGGGGTTGTGGTTCCAAAACACCGACACAACTGGCTGCTTATCTTTGACCCACATGTTTGGGGTAAATAGGACACATGAAGAAGAAACAGGTGGAAGGGCAACATGATGTTTGGAGCTTGAATAATCTCTCATTAGGGTCTGTTTTTGGGTCACATGTATAGATTTCTGGTCTGACGAGAAATGCAGTTGGAAGTCATCCCTTTCTTACTCAACACTTAAAACACACCCTTCCCCTTATTCTATTTTCAAGCGGCTGACGGTCAAGGAAGAAGTGGAAAACACAGCTGGGAAAGGACGCAGATACACACACACACAGCACAAATACACACAGTTGTGGGGAAACTTTCCCTGACCACAGTTGTCAAACTCTCTGCCTGCTGACCCACATTCCAGCCTGGTTGTGTCACTGAAGCCCAGTCACTGATTTCCACCGAACAAGCCCCGATATTCCGTCGTGGAAATCTCCGTTTCCTCCGTTTTCCTCTGCACACCCCACTTTTATTCCACATCAATCCGCTGGCCTCTGCCCTCTTTCTAGGTACTTATCTCCACCATTTGTTGATCTAGGTCAGTCTTCTGCTTTCAGTCTCTCACCCACGTCTGCTGCCTGCCCTCCCCTCGCTCAGGCCCGTGTTACATAACAGCGGTGATTCAGTTCCAGCAGGCTTTACATGCGCCTCTCGGATGTGTCTGGTCCCAGCAAACTGGCCTCAAATCAGAGTTTTTCTTTCAAATTCAAACGAATGGATCTGCTATGAGATCTAGCACAGATGACCAGACTCTGGGATTTTTCTAGTCATTTTATTTTCACAACCTAAAAAGAAAAACATCTTGCATGTTGTGTTTCAAGAAGGTAATAATCTAATCTGGAGATAATCCTAATCCTGTTAGTGCAAACGCTGGTGCCATCTGGGCCCAAACACGCCGCAGCTCTGATTATAATGAACCCATCAAAAGGACCTCTCATCATCTCACTGGTTGAGTCGGCAGCGGCTCGTATTAAACTCTGACCTGCTCACAAACCAGAGCAGGCTGAGCATGGATGGATGGATGGATGGATGGATGGATGGATGGATGGATGAATGGATGGACCTTCCTGGAGTTAATGAATAAACAAACCCGACACACAGGAGGGGCGGTAATCTGTTTCTATGGTGCGCTTGAGCCCCTGGAGAGGCAGAGGTATCTTTGTTGATGCAACCAGGAGGCTGTTTAATAGATAAACGACACAATGCTGGAGGGTGGAGGGGCGGGGTGGGACTGAAGAGCAACAACTGCTATGTTGCCCCCACCATGGCAACCCCCTCACTGACTCTTTGTAGACTGGATGAGTCAAAAAAAGGTGAAAACTCATTTTAACTTGTTGCATTATATAAATGCAAGTGTAAAATAAAATGTTTTTATTATTTAGCTCACTTTCTGAGAGTAAAAGTGAAAATAAATTCCCCAAATATTTTATTGTTATTAGGCTCACTCTCCCATTTTGATCTTACTAAATCTTAATTGTTATGTCTACATGTTAAAACTTTAAATCTAAATGTAAAAGTTAAATCTTAAACGTTGCATCTAAATGTTAAAGTTTACTTTGAAAGATTTTGAAATTTTGATTTTGGTACATAGCTTTTGTTATGACATCATTAGCATTAGCGTTAGCTTTTACTGCTGAATGGTGATGTCACAACAAAAGCTGAGCACCTTTACCATTTAGCTGCAACATTTAGGATTTAATATTTACAAATCACATTTATTTACATTTAGCAATTAATAAAAAATTAGCAAAATGTAAGAACAGTGGGTTGAATAATAAAATATTAGTTGAAAAATTTTAACTAGGATTTTACAGTCAGAAAGTGAGCTAAGTAATGAAAATGTGTGTGACATTTTTTTAACATTTTATTTTTTCATAGTTTCTGGGGTTTGCTCAGGGATTTAATTTCCTCTCAGCCAAATGTTTTGCTTTTATAAACTTTCAATTTGTCCACTATAGTCATTAGTTTGGACATGAATAACATACTTTTCTCCCACTGCTGAAGGTGAAGGCTAAGCGACAATGATTTTTCGATTAAAAAAGAATCTAATTAAATTTTAACAACATCTTTACAAATTAATCCTTGAGCTGACATTAACTGGTTAACAACTGTCATCAAAGCAAAGAGATCCTAGGAAGGAGAAAATACTGGATTTAACTCTGACAAATTTACAGACACTGAGACACAATTTACTCTGGTAGTAGCTGAGAGTCATTGACAACACACGAGTAATTATTATGTTTTCAGTTTGACCATCATGGCTGCAGCTTCTTATGTTACATAAGATGATTTTAGTCTGAAACTTTGGCATGAAAAGTGGCAGGAAATGTGCATTCTTTCAAGAAATGCAAGACCCTTTTTTTCTTTTCGGGTTTTCCCCTTTAAGCTATTAACCCTCTCGCAGGGTCAAGAGGTCAAATAGTCTGGAAAAGAGGTAAAAATTTACCAAGAGCCTTACGGATTATTAATCACCTTTTCTGCAGTAACATAAAATACAAAAGCTTTGAAAGTTTGTCAAAATGTAAAACAGGATTTTATGCAATTTATCTTTAATATTTGCAACCTTTACTCACATCACGGTCTGTTTTAGAAACACTCTTTTGAGAATCACTGTTTTAGTGTAAAATCTACTTCAGTCCTCGTGTTTTCTGACTTCCAGGAACACTTCCGCTAAATCTTTAAAGAAATCTTTAGTTTTACGTTTCACTTCTGCTCTTCTGTTGTGTAGTCGTAAATAAAGGAAGCAGCTGGTGTTTCTTCACACGGTGCACTTGGTGTTTGTGAATGGGCAGATTCGAAACATAGCAGCCTAAATAACAAGATACGATGAGCTCATGAGTGATTTGCATGCTTAAAAAAAACCCCAAAGAGTTTATTTCATGAATCCAAACCACTTCTCAAGTCACGTGTTCAGACCTGTTGCCTCTGCAGTGGAGGGGGAAGGGGGAGGGGGCTTCAAAAAGCAGCCTGGGATGGTCTTTGTGGGCCAGCAGATGTTCCATTGTTTAGCCCCGCGGTGTAAGGTTGCTTCAGTTAAGTTTGGGACTCTTTTTCTGCGTCTTTTGAATTTTGCCCCCTTTCTGTGCCGTCACCAGCGTCCACCCTCCCTCTCTCCTTCCATACAAACTCCAAAAAGTGGGGCTCTCCCTTCCCCCTTTAACCCCCGACTGTCCTCACAGTTGCTGCCTCTCCAACACAACTTTACAACTATTTTTTTTTTTTTGCATCTCCACGGGTCACACCCTCAGCACTCATTCTGTTTATTGACCCAGATGTATTTGCATCTAAATGAATACCTGCTCAGCATTTTCTCTTGCTTACAACTCCCCTCCCCAAACGCTGTTGTCATCGGGGGCCTGAGAGACCACCACTGTGCAGCTTATGCAATAATCACTGCCTCTGTTTCCTCCTTCGTGTGTGAAAAAGAAAGAAGCCAGGAGACGCAGAAAAAAGCAGCGCAGGCTTCCTGTTTTTGTCGAACCCATCGGGAGGCAGGAAGCGAGAGGAACATGCTGCTGTTGAGTCTCTGACGGCTTACCAGTGCCACAGATTTTACGAAGGCCGGGTTGAATCGGGGCCGCGGCATCCCTGAAACCTAATAACAACAAATCCAATTACGTGGCTGCCAATTGTCAGCGCTGCCAGGTCAGCGAATGACCTTTGTTTGATGCCAGAAGGCCGTCCTGCAGCAACAATAGAAGGAAAAAGGCTGTAATAGTCTCCGACGGCAGCGTATGTGTGTGATTGGACGTGGTTCTGAGCAGAATCCCAGTAAGAACAAAGAGCCTGGTGGTGGCCAACATGCCTGAGTGGCTGTTTTAAAGGCCTGATTAAGGTTATAATAGTCATCTGCCTTGTTTCAAGCCTGGAGGCGGTGCAGAGGGGGTGTGGGGGGCGGAGCCTGATATAGAGTAGGGGGGTTGTCCGGGCTCTTTGTTCTGGCCTCCTTTTGTCTCCACCCACAGACAGCTTTATCTCCTTTGCAGACTCGCGCCAAAACAGCATGGTGTGGCTTTTTTTTTTTTCATTTTCCTTCTGCTTTTTCTACCCTAACGTTCTCTCTCCCCCTTCTCTGTTTTTTTTTTGTTTTGTTTTCAAGAAATACTTCACTTATTACATGGCTCCAAGGCAATGCTCACTGAGGCCTGCTCGTTCGCTGGGTTTGTTGTATTTCCCCCTCCTCCTGCGTTTCCCGCCACTGCAGGGAGCTCGGCTCAGGGCGGGGAGAGGTGACACAAAGCCGGAACGAAGAAAAGGCTGCCTCCTCCTCAGCTTCGCGCCAAAAGCCGGTGTTATTCAAATCATCTCAGTGGGTGCGGCCCAACTGTCTCCATGTCCTGTTAACCCCATCTGAGCTCCAAGGACACACACAGTTAAAGCCTTATAGAGACTTTATTTGTATTAAAATTTGTGATTTAAACATATATTTATTTCAATGTTTAATATTTTAAAGGGGTAATTAACTGTATAAAGCTTTGCATATTAAAGCTTCATAAAACAATAAGATTAGTTCATTTACATCAACAGTTACCAGGTAAAATGAAACAACAGACGTAAAGCATCTTTTGTAAACAAGAGTGTTTGTGGTTAAAACTGGATTATAGATACTCAAATGCAAACATTTTCAGTCCAACTTCCTCCTTATAGCAGTTTTTCTCTCACATCCTCTTTGTTTAGACAACAGACTAAAAACATGAATGAAACTAGAGAAGCTTTCAAAGATGCTGAGAGTGTTTCTAACGCTCTGCTTCCCTCTAGTGGCTCCGAGCATCAACTGCACAAACTGACTGTGTAAAAATCTCTCCAGCTTTCCTTTATTCATGTATATTGTTGCAAACAATGTTTTTTTTTATTACAGCCCATAGTTGTGGGATCCAGGTTTTTCATGATCAAGTATTAATTGTTTAAAATTTTAAACCAAGGATTAAGTCTCAGTGTGGAAAAATAATCTGCTAAAGTGTTTGGGTTAAAACATTTGTCAAAACATAATGAATAAATACGGGTTGTTTAAATTAAATATCTGAACTATAATGTTATATTCCTTTTCTGAAGCCCTTTGTTGAGCAGTAGCTACAAAAAATAATGATTTTAGGCTGAAAAGCCTTAATTTTTTTTATTTTCCCTGTGAGCTAGCAAAGTTTTTTTCTATCTTGCTGGTAAATCTTAATAACTTGTTCGTGATTTCTTCTTTAAACTTACATCATCAAAAGGTTGTCATTAGAATAATCTAAAATTAGGATTCAGACCAAACATCTAAAAATCTGCTTTGGCTATTTTGACCTGATATGTCCTCAGTTTGATGTGATGGGTCACAAATCTTTTAACAGAACTAAAATGTTTGGATTTAGCCACAACTTTTTGCACATTTTACAGTTTTGTTGTTTTGTACACGTCTGTTGTTATTTGTAGTATGTATAGTTTTTATGACAACTCTACAGCCTTCTGTTTCAAATCTTGTTCAGTAGTTTTATCAGCTGTCATGGAAGCAAATGTTTTTGTCTGCAGTTTTCAAAGAAAAGTTCTTTTTGTAGGTTGTGAATTTCTACTTGTAACAAACTAAAAACCCATCCAGTTATTACAAATAAGGGCTCAGTGTGTATAATGGAGCATGATAAAGGTATTTTATACATACATGGATGAATAAGCCTGATTATTTACCATCAATAAAAACAGGATCAGGTTTCAAAACTGCATCAAACTATAAAAAGTCTCAAAATAGCAAACCAACATATTCCTTTATTTGTCTTTTAAAGTGTTTTTTTTTTTATTAATTTAATCAAATTTTTAAAAATATTCTATGACAATGCCATGTTATTATATAAATCAAACAAAAGAACAAGATAAAGTTTATTATTTTAAAGGTAAAGCTTTAACCACACACAAGTTTATTAGAAATGGAGTTTATTCTCTCATACAGTCAGCTGTTTCATTTGAACATAAATCAGTTTACCATACAGTTATAGTATAGTATTCAGACCTATTATGTTAAGTTTATTTTACATGTTTTCCACCTATAATAAAAATAATGTTGTGTCATTGTGTGTTATTAATATTATTTTAAATCGTTTTGCTCCTGTAGTTTTGTCTGTTTAATCTCTTCCCTCCCAGATCTCACCTGCAGGCTGCAGATCATCTGTTTCTGAGATAAAAGCATTAATGATGATTTTATTCTCTTCAAAGCACAGCGTGTTCTTTCATCTCTGCTGCCTGCATCATCTGCCTGTTTCTTTAAGCCACTGTGTTTGTGTGTGTGTGTGTATGTACTTGTTTTGGCTACAGAGTGAGGACCATGTTAGGTTTTTAATCAACAAAGTGAGGTCAGTTTTGGAAAGTGAGAATATTATCATGGTCCTCACTTTCTTTGCAGCTCTGCTGTGCTTTACTAGTTAGGTTTAGAGGTATGGTGTGAATTAGGTTTTAGTTTAGGTTAGCGTTGGCGATAGACCAGTAATAGTTAATTTTAGGGAAAATGTCTGGGTTAGGCATAAATACAGTTACAAAAATGAATGGAAGTCAATGCAAAGTCAGTTTGATGCAAATACAAGGATGTGTGTGTGTGTGTGTGTGTGTGTGTGTGTGTGTGTGTGTGTGTGTGTGTGTG
>JARVGW010000336.1:9059618-9076021 GCA_031762495.1 Anablepsoides rubrolineatus
GTATTGAACCTAAAGCACTGTATTGAACGGTTCGATACGGGTACATGTATTGTTGCACCCCTAATATATATATATATTAGCATAATTTTGTTTCTTGTGCAGGAGGTGCTGCTACTTTGGTCCTGACTCCTGCTCTTGTGGCTGCAGCAGGTTTCACAGCAGGTGGGATAACAGCAGGCTCACTTGCTGCCTGGCTGATGTCATCTGTTGCTTCTCTAACCGGTGGAGGAGTTGTAGCCGGAGGTGTGGTTGCAACGTTGCAGTCAGTCGGTAAACCTAACCGTTTTGAGAATTTTTTTTTTTTTTTTTGTAAAATGCTTGAACAGCACATGGAATTTTGTTCTGAATTGTAAGCTGTTGTTGACAGGAGCGGCTGGTCTGTCATGGTTGGGCTGGGGAGCAACAGCTACCACTGGAAGTATGCTGGGATGGGCGCTGTCATCTATTTGTAACCAAACAATCTCCAGTGTGGATTTTGTTGTTGAAGATTGATGATGCTTCTGTACGTTTCGGAACCAGCCAAAATAAAACTACATGAAACATGAAACAGATTATGATTTATTTTGTGAAATCTTAAAGTTGAGTCTTAAACAGCTTGGGGTCACTGCTCCTCTTAAAAAAACAAGTGTAACAATTTTAAATCTAATTCATCTAATGAGAAGTCAGCTGCCAATGATCAAGGATGTTTATTGGATATAAGTAAAATATTGCTGAATATTTATTTTTAGATGATCAACAGTTTATTCATAGACATAAAGACTCTAATGTGTGGTGAGAATGACTGGGAGAGTTATCGAGGCCTCACCCTCCTGTTTCTATGCAAACTCAGTGTTTCATCTCAACTCTCTCAATTCAATCTGCCATCTCCGGAAAAATATTACTCAGTTAAGAACAAAACTGACACAGACACTTTCATATTTTTCTGCATTTGTTTTAAAAAGATATTTGTATTTTTTTTATTAAAAACAATTAAAATGCTTGAGTTTCAGTAGCTTTCATTTATTTAACAGCGGCTCACAGGTTTCTCAGTAAAAATGCCTGAGAGTATCGAAAGTTATTTAATCTCATTGTGATGAGAAACCTGAAATATGACACAACGCCTCACTCATCAGTCATCATTCGACAGTCAAATAACTGAAGCAACATCACCACAGCATTCCTCAGATATTTAACATTTACAATAGTTTAATTTATATTTCACATTAACATGTTTATCACGCTTTTAAAGCATCATTTAAACACAAAATTTATCAGATTGTCTTTAGTTTCTGCTGCTTTAACTGCAACAAGTTGTTTTCCAAAATGGGAAAACAATTAAAACTATTATTTATTGTTTTATGCTTTGTTAAATCTGATCTGTTGTCTTTCAAGAAGTTCTTAGTTTTTTTTCTTAGTAAGGCTAATTTAAATTTGATCAGCACACTTATCAAAAATTCCCTGAGGATATGTCAACAATGGGACCCAGTTGTGAATGACCTGTGTTATGTTGAATGACAATAAAGCTGATTCTGATTGAAGTTATGTGAAAATGTGTATAAGAACAGTAAATGTTGACAAACATGAACAACTATAGATGTTTTTAGCTACTGCTTGATGTTTATGCTATGAATGATTTGGTGCTACAAGGAACTTTCCATCAGTGCACCAACATTTCTTAAATCCAGTCTAAGTCAGTGGTTTTGTGTAAATGAAATTTAATTCACAGTTAATATTTACAAACATTTGGATACATGAGATATATATGAGAAAAACAGGCGTACTGCTTAAATCATCATAGAAAAAAATGCTGATTAAGGAACTTTCACACAATGATGCAACACTGCCCTCTATTGTTCAATATATTGTTCATGTTTTAAAAAGTCTTTTTTTTTCACAGTATGTTTAATGAATTCAGTGCACAGAAAAGACAGACATGAAATAAATGAAGATATTCAGTTCACTTTTCACATATTTTAAAAAGATAAAAACTAGCAGAAGAACCACCAATAATGAGAAACAGGGCAACAGCCTGACTTTGTTGCAAGGGGTGGCCAAGGTTTTTTTTTTTGAGGGGGCACATACAGATAAAAGAAAAATTCCCTGATTTTAAAATTCTAAACAGCCACCAACGGTTATTTTAAATGGATCTAATTCAGCTGTTTGAAGACATACTGGGCTGAACCTTTGTTTAATCTTAATTTAAGCTAACTGCTAATGCTAAAGCAAAATTTACAAAGGGCTATACACAGCTGAAAATTTGTACAAAAGTAACCAAAAACAACCTCTATTAAAATCTGAATGCAAATCAAAAATGACCACCAAAGCTAATTTCAAGTCTACAACTCAGCTGAAATTTCTTATGGTGGTGTCCAACAAAATCCCTGTGTAAGCTAATTTTAATTTTAAGCCAAGGACTAATGCTAATTTTAGAAAAATTATATATTTCAACCAATTTTAAATTGGTACAACAGTAGGCAAAAATAAACTTCAATATACTCTGAATGCAGATCAAAAATTCAAGATGGACACCTAAGCTAAAAAAACAACAAAAAACTAGAAATCAGACATTTTTAGAGATATTAAGTTAAAATATAGAGTGGTTGTGAGTGATGCCCAACACATTCTGAAATCAAATGACAAAAATCCAAGATGGCTACCAAAGTCAAATTTAAATGACTCATTAAAAGGTAGATTCCATCCAAGTTTCTTCAAGCACTTTTTTAGTTGCTCCATGTCATCACTATGTTACAGAATGGCCACTAGATGGACTGGCCCAGAAATATTACACATTATTGTTATTATTATTGCATTTTATTAATTCAGGGGTTCAGAAAAGTCAACTGTTTTGGGGTGGCCAATTAGGTGTCAGACAGACAAATTAAAAACAAACAAATTCTGCTTATTTTTGTTTTTCCTCTTCCTCTACTGTTTCCTCGTTTTTGTCCTTATTTCTGTGCACTTTGCTCGTCACCCATGCAACCCCTGCTTTAACGCTGCTTCGGATTCTGGCCACAACAGCAGCGGCGACTGCTGACAGAATGGCAAGGCCTGCGAAAATAAAAGTAAAATAAAGAAGTTCAACATTGACAGGTTTGATCACGTTATCAAGCAACAGAGAAGCTTGGAGAGCTGAAATATGAAGCAGCTGGAAGTTAGAGGTAATCTGTTGAGGGGTCCTCTCATATTAAAACATGCCACTGCGACTCGTTTACAGTGATAAATCCAAAAATACCTGCAAACTTCAGAAGAGCCACCAACCCTGCGACACCGCCTCCGTTCGCCATGGCAACAGCAGCGTAGGAGACAGCTGTTAATCCAGAGGTGAAACCTAAAGTCCCCAAAACTACAGGAACAACCAGCATGATCCCCATTCCTCCTGCAGCTTATAGGGACAAGAGTTATTAGGTTTTATTGTCCAAAAGATGAAACATATATGGAGAAACTGAAATCTCACCCATTCCTCCTGTGAAGAGGAGAGCTTTTCCTGAAAAACAACAAAAAAACAACACCATGGAAGTTCAATTTACACCATCTGCAGCTGCTAAACAAGCCTAAAGTCTCTGCACTCTGAGGGAATTATGAACCCACTCATTCCTCCTCTCTCCTCCTCACTGAATGCGATCACGTCAGGTGTTTGTTTTTTCCCGACAGTTAAAAATTCAAGTTGTGACCTGAAAAATTCAGTTTCTTCCTAGTAATCGATTTTATCTCCCAGGAAGCAGAGCGACTTTGAAACATGATGCGTTCTGCAGACGTTTTGTTTATTCATTGCAAAAAACCCTGCGTTTGAAAAAGAAGCTTAATTATTTCTGACACATCTCAACCAGGCGGATCATTCATTTAAACAATACACTGATTTATAAACTTATTCATTTAAACATTTACATTGCTTTTCTTTCTGTTTTTTCTTTTAACCGCAACGTCCTTTTTTGGATTAAACACCCAGATATACATGTTAGTCGTTTAAACCAACATGTTAATAAAATATAAAACAGTCAAACAGATCTAAACAACACAGAAAGTAAAGAAATGATAAATTTCTTTGCTGTAACAATGCTTTTTGGTAATAAATCTTATATGTTGGAAAGCCTGTTAAATTTCCTTTTAAATGAAGTCACATTTGTAAGGAGCATGCATTTGTAGGATGAGCAGTAGAACTGAGTAGGTTACAAATATGAAATATCTTCTCTGTCAAACAGTTTATTTTGCTTTTATTGACCCTTGTTTTGAGACAATCAGGTGTCTTCTATAAATGTAAATAATACTGAAGCATTAAGCATTAATACCAAGAAGCATTGTTACAAGAAAGAAATAATCTATCAAACTCAAATTTCTTTACTTTTGTCTTAAGTAAACATTCTTTACTCACCAAGACCCATCATTTGGTGCGATGTGTTCCTGTTTGGCAGATTTTAGAGAGACGTTCTGCAGCTGCAGCTCAGTGACTCTTTGAGAAAAGAAACTAAATCCTTATATTTAATGCAGGAAGCAGATCTACGTGTTGCTACACGTACCTCAGAAGTGGGATTTCTTTTTTTTTTTTTGAGAGAGAGACAATATAGTTCCTGGTGGCCTTTAAAGGCAGCATGAATACATTTTTGAAATGTGTGGCTGTGTGTGTGTGTGTGCTCATATATCTTAATCATTCTGGTCACTCCTCAGGAGAAACTCATCTTCAGTTCTGCCTCCTGTCATTTTGTCAACACCGTCCCCAAACCATAAAACTTTACTTTGACCTAAATGAACCCTATCTGTTTGGAGTACACAGTGTTGTATAAAGTACTTCAAAGTACCTTATCATAAAAATAATTAGGTAAAAGTCAAAGTCTTCTCTAAGAATATTACTTGAGTAAAAGTCTTAAAGTATCTGATATATTTAAGTATCAAAAGTACATTTCTGACACAAAAGTATAATAAGTAAAAGTATTGAGTGAAAGTGAGCAGTTGGATTTTCCAAAATGACATTTATTGGGAGGTGACCTCTCCAAAAAACTTTTTTTCTAATGACATTCAGCTGTGATGGACTGTGTACAAAGTAATATGGTGTTAGAATGGTATATATTTATACTTCTCTTCCAACCACAATTAAATTCACTCTATCCAGGAGACACAACTTATCAGGATAGTATTTTTTTTATAACGTAAATAAAATAGGAGTAACGACTTTCTACTTCTTAACTTTTTAAAAAATGTAAGGAGTAAAAGTAAAAAGTATGCTGAAAAATAATTACTCAAGTAAACTACAAATAACCAAAAGTTCAAGTACAGTAACAAAGTATTTGTATTTAATTACTTTACAACTCTGGGAGTACAGATCAGATTTTAAATTCTACAAATGCATCTCACTGATAGTTTGTGTCTTTTTACATTTTCATGCTTATCAGTAGATAATTGACAAGAAATCCCATTTTATTCCTGTTGAGAAAACTGAACGTTATGTGCAGACATTTCTAAGACAACTGTAAAACATGAAATAAAATTATGTAAAATCAAACTTTTTATATCTTCTGTTCTACATGTCCCAGATAAATACAAATGGTGCCGCATTTTAATGTATTTTTTGTGACCAAAAAAATTTTCTAAACCAAAAATGGATTACCCTTTCTGTTTTTTTTGTGTTGGAGTGTTTGGATTGACAAAACAAGAGTGACCAAGGTGTGTTTTATGAAGTTCTGCAAGTTTTTTATTCTCTGTTTTGTTTGGTTATCTGAAAATTAAGTTCAACAAAAACTTGTATTTCTTCAAGAACACACAGGAGCAAAATTCAAACACAAGTTCTTTTTCAGACTAATCACACTCCTAACCCACCCAAAACAACCAAATAAAAAAAATAAAAAAAATAAAAATAATTTTCAATTTTCAGATAGTTGGCACTTATTTTTATTTGACAAATAATTCATGGGGGCATTAAGCGTCAAATAAATCCTGTTTACAAACAAGGCAGACATATAGATGTAAAAATACATTTATAAGTATTTTGCTGCATTGTAGCATCAGTTATAACTGTTTTACTTGCTAAATAACTGTCCAATATAACTATATAACATAGTAATCCACTAATTTTGAATCAATAAATTTGCTGATATAACAGGAGGGGTCTGTGGTGAGCTTTATAATCAATCACCAGAAGTTAAATTTACACAACTTGAAAAGAGAAGGAACAAGTTATCTTGTAGTTTAAAGCAAACTCATATGTTTTCATTAGAGTCCAGATTCAAAACTTTTAAAGCTCAGATACAGAATATTTGTTTTTTAACAGTTTAGAGCAAATCTTACAAACCAACAGCAGCAGAAACTTTCTGATTTCTTTTCTTAGTGTTATTGTGCACTCCGTTTCCTCTGTCTGCTGTTTAAGTAAACACAAAATGCAAATGCCAGAGCGGCTATCCCCCACATCAACCTTTCCTGCTCCTCCTCTCTTCTTTTTCTCTCCCTTTCTGCAACCCAGAAAACTTTTTTTTTCTCTTCCTCTCTTCTTTTTTTCTCCTCTTCGTCCTGGAAGAGACTTGCCACAAATCCAGTTCCAGCTCCAATGATGCCTCCAATGCAGGCCACAGCAGCGTTTGCAATCCCTGACAGACCAGCAGCACCTGCAGGAAAAACACCATGATCAACAGGTTTGACCAAGTTAGACAATACAACAAGAGTTCAATTAAAATACCTGCTGACTGCAGAAGAGACACCAGACTACCCGCAGCCACTCCTCCTCCATTAGCCTTGGCAGCAGCAGACATCATGCTGGCAGCGTAGGACCCAGCAGTGATCCCAGCTGAGGTGAAACCGACAGCTCCGAGCAATGAAGGAGCAGTCATCACTGCCCCCACTCCTCCTATGACTTAATGTTATTTTATTTATTGTGTTTGCATTCTGTTTTAGTTTCTCTTATATAGTATTCTTTTCTTATTGTCAGTTTGTTGCAAAGTTTTTTTTCCCCGTGGGAATATAATACAGTATTTAAAACATGTTAATTAATAAACTTCTTATGCTAAACAAATTTAATTATTACTGTGAGTAAAAGTAAGAAAAAAAAACATTCTAAAAGTTGATGTTTATACATTTTGTAGCATTGTTTGTAGGTTTACAAGATGAGGTCCCCAGGCCATGGCATGGAAAAGTTAGGGAACCCCTGGCCTTTACAGCTACAGTATCTTTAGAAAAAACAAACCCTAATCCTACAGTTTAGGCTGGATCCGGCTGTAAGACTTTATATACAGCACAGGATTTATAATTCCAAGAACTTTCTCGTGTGGTGAATCCACTGCAAATGTCCTGCTGCCACACCTGATGGGTGTGTTTTTAATTAAACTTATAAATGTTTGCAAACCTGATGGTTAAACCATGTTTAAACAGTATGGTCAGTTAAAATGTCAAAGAAGTGAGATCATGCTATATTTGCATCTAAGGCAGACAAATGTGTTTATTGTCTTTGCAAAAAGAGTCTGCAGCTGACTTTCTGATATTTGAAAAACAATCTGAAATACCTGCTCCTCCTGTAACAGCAAGAGTTCTTCCTGCAGGAAAACAACAAAAACAGCTGATAAACACAGCTGGAAGCAGCAAAAACTCGCCTTCATTGCAATAATGTCAAATGATGGAAACTTAAGCAGCTCAGTGTCTGGTGCACATAAGCAAACAGTTGTCAGATTGTCAGTTGTTTGTCACTAATGTCACAAACATGGCAGCAGCTCCTAGCAGGTTTAACAAAAAGAAAATAAATACAAATTCAGAATGTATAGTATATTATACTCACCCAAACCCATAACTTATTTCATGGAATTGGCTCCTTCTTTGTTGTGTGTTGTTGTTCGGTCAGGGTTGTCATACAGGAAATGACGAAATATCTTACTGAGCCTTTAAAATATTTACATTTTGACATATAATGTGCGTGCTAACTGAGCATGCACATTTTTAAAAAAGGAGTTAACCTAAATGCTAAAATCATCGTGTATTTGTTTTTGAACTGTTGATTGTATAGTCAACAGATGCTAGAAATATCGTATTTTTATCGCATATCTGGCAACGCTATTACTGCGAACCGAGTCACGTGGCTTTGCGCATGCGCAGCTCGTTGATGGAGAGCCCGTCGCAGTCGTCGTTTTGTTGTAGCGTAAAAGTCGTCCAGTTTGGCACAGATAGAGCCGAATGTCAGTTCTAATTTAAGCTGCGTGTCGCAGTTTGAGAACAGGAGCCTGATGTCGGTGGCGAACGCGAAACACACGGTTCTGAACCCGGTAAGAACGGGTTTATTTGTCTGCTCCCACCGTCCAGTTTTACCAAACCTCTGGCGTAGACTAGTACTAAGCCCCAACAGCCGCTGTTTTCAACGGGTATTATTTATAACTGCAACATGAGCTAAACGTAATTAAAGCCTTCAGAGCCAGCTGAGGATTATTTTTAGCCTTGATAATTTTATCCACCCCATCAGAATGCTTTGACATCTTCCCTCTCTCTCTCACTCACTCAGGTGACCCCGTACACTGGACCCATACCTGGAGGCCTGCACCCGGGGGAGATCATCATTATCCAGGGGACTATGCCCCCAGATGCTGATAGGTGGAGAACTTATAAAACAAATCACCATACAGTTGATTTTTTTTTTAATTTTTTTTTTTTTATTAAGAACACATTGAAAATATTGAATCCTGGTCCTAGAGAGCTGCTAATATCCTGCATATTTTAGAGGTTTCTCTGCTCCAACACACCTGACTTGATTGAATGGGTGATTAACCTGAGAAGGTAATTCAATCACTTCATCAGGTGTGTTGAATCAAAGGAACAACACTGCCCAGGGCCAGGATTGCCCTCCCCTGGTGTAGCTGCTACAGGACACGCCCCCTACAAAACTAACACCAGTCTATTTTTTTTTTTTTTTGCTAGTTTCCTAAAATTTATTACATCTTTTATATGTTTTATGAAAGTTATAGGTAAACCTAATTCTATATTTGTAATATTTGTTTCAGTTGATCTCCTTTTAAAACTTTTTAACAGCCATGCTCATTGTTTGCGTTGAAAAGTTGATTTCTCAGGCCACCTTAACAAAAGTGGGCATGTTTATTAGTAGACAAAGGGTGTGGTTTGTAGCGTCCACTATTGCAGCTGGATATTATTAGTAATAATATTAAGAAATGGCGGAGTTAGGGAATTGATCACAAACCAAATATTTCGCTTTTTAATGTAGGTTTAGCATCTTTGATAAAATTTATGCGGCAATGAGAATCAAATGCATTTACAAGTACTGATACTAGAGCTAAACCCAAATTATTAATGTTTTTTTTTAAGTTACTTGTAATGTTTTTATAATACTCAAAATTTATGAAGTTTTACCATGCTGGTGAAGGTAAAAGGTTTTTGTTTTTGCCTATATGTATACATTGGCAAAAAATCACGTGAGCTAGTGGGCAGATTTTATCGAAACTCAAAATAATCATTAGATGAATATCTACAATTTAGTAACGTTTGAACTCACTTTAATTTAAGATGGCTGTTGTGGTATTTCAACATTAGTCAACATAAAAATGACTATAATTCTGTCCGTTCTCAGCTTGAGAGAATCTTTGCTAAAACCTCTGGCATGAAAGGTTGTGGGTGACATACATCCCTTCAAGGAATACTTGGACTTTACTTTTGAATCTGACCATTTTGAGTTCCTTTTGAGAAAAAGGAGATCTTTTGCATCTCATACTGATTACATTACATAGGTTTTGGCAAACAAAATATCAGCATCTGCAATAGTTTTGATTCAAAAGTTACTTTAACATTTAGCAACTTGAATAACAATTGAAACATTAGGAACTTGTATTTTGTCCCACTTAGTCCTTCATGTTTTTAACATGTTTTTATACCACACTTTGATCATTTTGCATGCCATCATTATGTGTGTTGTAGATCTTTGTGACATAAATTCAAGTAGTTTTGTTCAGTCAGACATTTTTTAAAGGAATGCATATTGCCTGCCTCCTTTTGAGCCATAATTTTAGACCAATATCATCTTCAGTTAAGAAATTACCTTTATAGCTGTTTTGTTCCTTGAAGATAACATTAGACACAATATAATGTAATTTTGAAAATATATGGATTGGGATTATGTGTTAGTAATGATTCTGAGTACTAAACCAAATTTTATCTTAACTCTCTAACTTTAAAATGCACTGAGGTGGCTAAAGTTGCTTATCTGTGGTAGTGTTTTTGAATTGATTCACTCCTAAACCATCTTTAGATGCACTACAAATAATTACCATTACGTTCTTAGTTTTATTGAAATTTGTTCAGTAGCTCATGATATATTTTGCTAATAGACAAGTAAGGTTAACTCCACCAGGTAATGCTATGTATTTGGGGACTATGCTAAGCCGCTCAGTAGCTTTCAAATTAGCTGAGTTTTGCCAGTTTTCTTACATATTTAATGTTTTTGAGTTCAGTTGCCCGTGGCAGCCATCTTGAATTAGAAGTTGAATCTTGAATCCAGAAGTTATCTAGTTGGTGTTCATCCAATGATTACTTTGAGTTTCATTCTAACCTGTCTGTTGGCTCATGAAATGTTTTACTATTATTTTACTAAGTTTGAAATATTAATAACTCAAATATGTTTAACTGGCGAACATCAAGAAGTTCAATAAGCTTTAATTTATGCATGTGATTCAGTATCAGGGTGTCAGTTTGTTTTTGAGCTGTAATCCCTCCTGTGTTCACCCTCCCTGCAGGTTTCAGGTTGATCTGTCAAGTGGCTGTAGCACCAAACCTCGCTCCGATGTTGCGTTCCACTTCAGCCCCCGCTTCAATGACCCTCCCTGTGTGGTGTGCAACTCTCTGCAGCAGGAGAGCTGGGGTCGAGAGGAGACGCTCCACCAGCTGCCCTACAAACAAGGCGCCCCCTTTGAGACCATCATCCTGGTGCACAAAGATTGTTTTAAGGTACACAAGCCCATCCTCAGCGTCAAGAATAAATGAACTGCTTATGACAGCTATAGGTTTTTTCACCTGTAGGTGGCAGTAAACGGAACTCACCTGCTGGACTACAAACACAGAGTTCCTCTGAACAGGGTTGACACGTTTTCCATTTCTGGGAACGTCCAAGTCCATGCTGTTGGCTACATCCCAAACTCAGTAAGTGGATTCCCATTTCTTATTCTCTTATTTTTAATTACCTGCTGCCCATTAAAGCTGTACGATCCTGTTATTGTCTGTCCGTTAGCAAAATATCTCACGAGGGAGTTGCTGAATCTTAATAAAACTCTCATTACGCAGTCATTAGACCAGGGGTGCCCAAATATTTTCCCTGAGAGGACCAAAATTAAAATCAATCTGAGTGCCCCAGGCCAAATGCAGTAGTATAATACATGAATGCAAATACTTTTTAATAAAGTTGTTTTATTTTTATGAATAAGCTAAGAGCCAGTGCAGTTGCCCACATCCTTTTTTATTTTTTCAGCCCATGGACATGGAGAAAATTCAAAATATGCTCGGGCTGCAAAGGCTCATGGGACTTTTCATAAATTACAATTTGAGTATAGGTGGTATGAGTATAAGGTGTGAAAATCTAGATATGGACTTAAATTTAATATAAATGTCTCTTGTAGCCATTTGATTAATCTTAATATAATTCAAAGATAAAGTGAGTACCATGAGTTAAGACTATCTGACTACAGCTCCTTGTATTGTTGGACTAATGGTTGAAAAGTGGTGTTTCTACAAAGGTCAGGAGATTACAATCTAATAACCAGGAAAACTGCTGGTGGGCCAAATCAAATGGCTTGGGCACCTCTGCATTAGACATTCATCTACAACTGAGTAGCGGAGTTAACCCTGTTCAAACTAAATGACATGAACAAACACTAAAAGAATGTCAATTATACAAATATTGGCTTAACATAAAGTGTGGTAGCTGAGAGTCATCTCCAGCACATACTAAGAGTGCTAACATCCTGCAGGAGATCTTTGTGCAATTTATTTATCTATAATACCTTAATCTAATGTGCAATATCACTATTATCCCCTATTCTTATATCATTTAATATCTGATGGGACCTTTGCATCGGTCATACTGTTTTTAGCTTCAGAGTATGTCACTGTTGTTGTTCTATTTACACTGTATAGATGCTAAAGAATGCTCATTGTTCTCTGTGTTCATTTGGTTCTCCAGAGTTTTTAAACTTATTTCTTCCTTGTGTGCTCTAATATTCTTCCTTTATACTTCATCTCTAATGCTTACTTGAACGGTTGCAGCTGTAATAATTGCAATTTCCCCCCGGGGATCATTAAAGTATTCTGATTCTGATTTGTGAAAAACTTTGTCATGCAAGGCGGCAAGCAATTTGCAATCCTTAAAAATATTAGTTCTTGTTTATTGTACAGACTTTTTGGAATGAATTATGAATCTTTTTTTTTCTTCCTTCAGGCAATATATTCAGAATCTGGGGACTTGGTGAGTTGGTTTTTTTTGTACCATATTTTTTACAAAACTGTTTTTCTCAGAATGTTCCTGGTGTCTTGTGATGCCATAAAAACTGGATCACTAATAAATATTTATGGGTTTATGAACCAGAAGCTGATTATTCAACATTCACTTGTCTGTTAAATCACTAAAAATCCAGGAACAAAAACAAAAAAAAACAATTGGAATTTTTTTGTCAGTCTCTTATTATTTGACATCTTTATAACTTCCTGCTGAAAATGAAAGTTATACATGCTCTGATAAAACAGATGATTCAGTGAGGAAACAAAGCAGTGGTGACTGTTGTTGTCATTTCAGAGTGTTCCTTACAAAGGCAGTATACTGAAAGGACTGAGCCCAGGACAGCACATCACAATAAAGGGGCAGGTCAGCATGTACCCTCACAGGTAAAGAATAAATAAACTCAATGCACATGAGGGGGAAAACCCCTTCAAATGACATCTGGTGACTTTTTTAACTTCGAGGTAGGGCTGGGTGATATGGCAAAAAAAATGATCACGATTAATTTTTTCATATTGTCTGATCACGATTAATATAATTATTTTGTTAACTTAAAAAGTGACTGAAAAATAATTTAACTAATAAATAGCTACAGAAATAAAAAAAATAATGGCTGTTATTTCACTTTCACTTATATAACAAATAGCTGTGGGTCAGTAGAACATTAAATTATTTTTGCAAGGTATTTAAAGATATTTACCAAGAAAAAAAACATTTATGTGTCGTGTTATGCCATAAAGAAACATAAACCCTACAAACAGAAACAATTTGTGCACACTTGCCAAGTGAATCTAAGCTCATTACTTTTGTTATGGAAGGACCCCCCCCCCTGTTTACAGTGCTTACGGACAAAGCTGTTTCATTTTTTCTGAAAGAATATATGATTCTGCACACACGACAAAATATTGCATAAACTCCCAGCTTCTGAGTGTTCAGAGTTTGCAGCGTCTCTCTCATCTGCTGTTTGTGATGAGACTCATAGAGGAAGCGGTCTTCATGCTGCGTCCATCCCATCATGTGTTGACAGAACTTACAGAAAAGTTCTTCTCCAGATAAATGAAAAACTACTGGGACATTGTTCTGTCCTAAACGTTACCCTAAGACTGCTTCATATTTTTGGAGGACGCTTTTGTTTTAGCGAGATGCGCATCGCGGCTCACCCCCCCGTTTGTCGGGAGGGGAGCTCAGAGCTCACCCTGTGTGCCTGTTAGCAGGTAACGGCAGGTAAAGGAAGCGACAACAGCCAAAATACCTCTGAAACTCGCCCAAATAAGCGAACTCTGTGACATTCAGCATTTTATTCTGGATTACTGTTTAATTCTGTGAACAGGAGGAAGTGGATTCTGATGTTGTCGCACACATTTCCTCCATGTTTGATCGAGTAAGAGGCTCACAGCTGATCACCATGATCGACCTGAATTTTTTCTCGATCAATAATCGCGATCAAATAATCACCCAGCCCTACTTCGTGGGGAATTTTATTATCAACTAAGTGTAATTTAGAATCAGTAAGTTGTATCTCTCCTGATGGATGGTAACTGAAAAGTTTCATATAATAATAATGTGAAAACTGTGGTCTCCAGATCTCAGGCTGGTTAAACTATTTTTATTTTTTATTTTTTTATAAAAAGTGCTTTTCATTATCCAAATAACAGTTATGTGGAATCAAAACCTGGAGCTGTTTTTAATTGTATTTATTTTTCTGTATTTTGTCAAGTTAGTTTTTTCTGCTTTTCTGTTGAATATTACAAAGGGATTGTGGAAAGAGGTTTCCAGTGCACACAGTAAAGTGCTGCACACAAGAACTGTCTTTTTGTTATGAACAAGTGAATATCAGTAGTTCCTCTGTTTTTGGTATGGAAAGTGAAGTGAGATTTATTTGAGCTATATTTTGATATCATTTATCTTATCTGCACTGAGGTATTGAATGAGATTTTAAAGAATATTTTGTGTTTTTAGGAAGTTTGATATAAAGAGGGACTGAATAGTTAAGTTTTTAAAAACCTGGAGTCAGCCATGCTTGTGGAGAAGTAAAGATTCAACAACAACCAGCTCACTGTAGTTCAGTTTTTTTTCTTTATGCTAGAACAATATTTTTAAGTTTACAAATTTGTCTAAAGTTCAATAAATGTAACTTTTTTTTTAAAGTTGAACAATTCAATGAAAAATACAAATTTACTAATTATACAATAATTGTCTTCCTGTAGGTCAGCTGGCCTGATTTACAAAGCTCAATATTAGCCATAGAAAACCTCACATCAGTTGACCTGTGGTTGTAATTATATTCTGAATTTGTTCTTCTTGTATTGTGCTGGTGCACACTAAATACTTTTCACCAGTGTTTCCTTAATGACTCTGTAATACTGTCCCTGAAATGTTTTTAATCTGCTTTAAATCTGTTTCTTCCAGTTTTACTGTAAACCTCTGCAACAGTAAAACGCAGAACATCGCTCTCCACCTGAACCCTCGAATAAAGTCGGGCGTGTTCATCAGGAACTCGTACCTTGATGAATCCTGGGGCCAAGAGGAGCGGGAACAACCCGTCTTTCCCTTTTCATCAGGGGAATACTTTGAGGTTAGAAAAAACAACAACTTAAAAAGATTACATTTTATTTGTGTATTCTGGAGTGGTTCAGCACTCTCCCCTTTCTCCTCAGATCCTCCTTCTCATTCAGCCACACCAGTTCAAGCTGGCAGTGAATGGATCCCACTTGTTTGAGTTCCGGCATCGGGTGCAGGACCTGCGCAGCATCGACCAGCTGGAAATCATGGGAGACCTGGAGCTCATTGATGTGAAACTGTGGTGACTCTGAGCTCCCAGAAAAACCGTGTCACCCCAACCCACCTGCTGAATTAGCTTCTTCAGAGTGAGCCAGACGATGGGTGCTGGAGATACGAGTCTGCGCTGACGTCAGGTTTGAGTTTCATGTCAGGTTAGTATTTCACTGGATTTGAAGCTGATTTAGTGACTGAAGGACTTGAATGATGTGGTTTGTCTTTGTTGCCTGAAGCAAAAGGCAGATGCATGACAAAAAACATCAAACTGTGAGCCTCCATGACTCTTTACACCTACAAGTTTGGTGTCCCTGAGTTATTTATGACAGTGTATTCAGAGCATCTTTGCTGGCTTACAGCTTCTGTAAATAAAACAGAACATAGAGAGTTGTGCGAAAATCACGAGCCATCCCATCATTTCTTTATATTTTGCTTCCAAGAATTTAGACTTTTACTGTAATCTTTTAAAATGGTCTTTATCAACATTTCTGAAGGTCTTTCATGTTTTTTTCAGCTTTGGTTGCTTTTGCACTTGTTTGATAATCAATACAAACATGAAAAGGCTTAAAGGCAGCACGACCGCTCAGTGGTTAGCACAGACGCCTCACAAGAAGGCCCTGGGTTTGATTCCTGGTTTGGACCTGTGTGGAGTTTGTATGTTCTCGTGCTTGCATGGGTTTTCTCCAGGTACTCCGGTTTCCCCCACACCTCAAAAACACGTACAATAGGTTGCCTTCAGGCCCAGGCCTCCCTTGAACAAGAGATCTGTGATCTCAATGGGATTCACCTGGTTAAACAGTAAAATAAAATAAAAACTCAAGGGATGAACCCGGTGTTGTTAACACATCACCGTTTGTTTTAACTTCTGTTTATGAATCTGTGAAAAAAAAAAAACCATAGATAACAGTTCGATGCAAAATGGGTACTTTTAGTACACAGATTCCCAAAAAACTATAAACTGAAAACTTGTCCTCCAGCGGATCAAATAAAGGGTGATGCCATGTTAAGGTCCTGCATCATCTGTGTTGAAATAGTTTCGCCCATTTTTGGAAAAAAAAAAAAATACGTTCAGAAAATGTTAAAAAAAAAAAAAGCAACCAAAGTCCAAAAAAGTACTTTGAGTTGGCACAGACATTTAATTATAAAACCTTATCTATTTTATGCTAATCTAAATCAGTTTAGTGTGTATAATGCATAT
>JARVGW010000336.1:9076168-9093776 GCA_031762495.1 Anablepsoides rubrolineatus
TTATTCTGAAAGTGTGGCGGCTATGATTTTTGCCGTGGCGGTGCGCCACGATCAATTACATGTAGGGGAAACCCTGTAAGTTTCTCATGTAAAGGTGCAGCAAAGATCAATCACATTAATATTCCATGACAAATTACATACCATAATATAACATTTCTAGACATTCTACATGTAGATATTTCTCATCTCATTGGTTTCCTAGACTGAGGCAGGGATGTTTAAAATTTAAACAATAATTCTGGACTCTGTATTCGATACGATCTAACATTTATGGAATACATGACTCCTGTATCATATAATAAATGTTATTGTATCCACTGAAGTTTTTTATCCAACTTATGACGTTTGTTCTACATTGCAGCACAAACATCCTTTTATTTAAGGATTAGATTTTCACTGAGTCTTTTTTTAAAACTACTCTGACTTATAGAAAAACAAATTAGGTTTGTTTATTTAGAATGTAAAAGGTTCTGCTGCCTGTAGTATTTCATCTCAACCACAAGATGGCAGAAGAATAAATAACCTGAGGCACCTCCACATGACAGAAATAACTAGAAACTGTCCTGCTTGTAGCACATCTCTCAAAACGTCAGGGCTTTCAGGACAGTGTTTTGTTTGTACATCCAGAAATCTTTATTAGGCAGGATTGTTTTCAATCTGATACCAAAGGCTGTGGTCACAAGATAAACTTTAAAGGAAACATTATAGTCTTATGACTCCCCAAATCACACATTAATCCTTCCATATAAATGCACTGAAATCTGATAAAAAGTTGGTGTTTTATTAATATCCACAGGAAATATAATTTGTAGGCGTTGTAATAACCATGATACAACACAAGTCTTTGATTTTTCCTTTACATAGAAAAAAGCAGGATGATATGCAAGATGCAGGACATGATCCATTGCACTGCTGAGAATGTCCAAAAAAAGGCAGAGCGCGCCCAGTCAGCGACAGGCAAGTAGCCTTAAATCTTTTTCACCCCCCAAAATTCTGTCAAGCCTGCTGTTCATCAACAAAAAATGCAGCCTTCTGACCTGAAGTGGTGACAGTTTATTTCTTTCTGGAAATGGCTTACAGACGTGGATACCTCTTGAAAAAGCAAACTCCATATTGCAATTTCCCAGAGCAAAAAAAAAAAAGTTAGTTTTTCCTCTACGTTAAAAAGAACGCATCTCTGAGACATATTTCCCCAGGAACTGTTTCTCACAGTTCCGGCAACACAATGGTTGACAACTTGTCTTGCAGCTGTAACTCAGGGGGAGTCAGCTGACTGAAGAGCAGCACAGGAGAGTTTGGTGTATAAATCCCACTGTCAGACAGAGCTGAGCTTCACCAATCCTCTGACTGAGTCTTCGTGTAGTGAGTCTTGGCTGGCTGGGTTGTAGAAACCGGCCTGCACGGCGTGGCTGTGGCCCAGCGGGCTGCTGCAGGGAAGCATACCTGGCGGCGAGGGCACTTCCTCCGGGGTGAGATAGTGGTGGTGAGCCACCTGTTCCTGGAGGGGGTGACTGTGGTTGAGTGTGAGGCTGTGTCCGTGGATTGGCAGCATGTCGGTGACCTCGTGGCAGCTGAGGCTGGGGGTGGACGTCGGCGGGGTGGGCTGGCCGAGTGGGAGCGAGGTGCAGGGTCCGCCCAGGGCGAGGGAGGCACGGCCGGGTAGAGACGTTCCATTTTCGGGGGAGGCAGTTAGGATGACTGGCTCGCTGCTCTGCTGCTGGAGGAGGGGTGTGGCGGCGGCCTGCAAAACGAATTTGGTGCTCTGAATGCACTGGTCTTGGTCACACTGAGGAAAAAAACAAACACCAAAAGCAGGACAAAGAACAGCATGTGAAAAGCAAAGAGAAATAAAGTGCCAGAGGGGATGGAAGGAAATTAAAGAGAGGGCAGCAGTGAAGATAGAGGAGGGGCAGGTGATTGGATAAGAGAGAGAAAAAGAGAAATAGATGTTAGTACCCTTGTTAAAATACAAAAAGAACCCACACCAGCTTGTGTCTTTGCTGCAGTAAAGATTGAGGTGAAGTCAACAGAGCTGAAAACACAAAGCTAGTGAAGTCTTGCTTCATGGCCTGTTGGTCTTTGTTGCATTGCTTTAGAATAGAAATGCATGTCTAACATCTGGAGCAGGGTTGAGGCACCACATGTCATTTTAGCTACAGGAAGATTAGGTTCCCATTATCACCACAAAAAATGTCTGAAAGACCAGTTAGAAAAGAAAAGTTTTATAAAAGTTGAGCTTTGAGAAGACAGATGATGCCCTCTTTTCATCTCACAGCATCTCCAAAAGTTTGACTGACATCTCACCTCTTTTCCTCATTGTCACTGACCTAAAAAGAGCAGATTACAGATGTGACTTAAAGAGAAGCTAAACTACCTTTAACAGAAAAGTTGTATGTATATATGTGTGTGTGTATATATATATATATGCCTTCATATCAGCTGCTTATCACCTTTACAACAAGACCAACATGACACATAAGCCTCGAACACTGCCACGTTTACAAAAAGTACCAGTTAGACAGTAAAAATATATCACTTGCTTTTTAATAAACAACTAAACTGATTCAGAAACTGCAGAAAACCACAAAGATAAAAAAAATATCAAGTAGCAAGTGAAGCTGAATGGTTAGATTCGATTAGCACTTATCACTGTGTTTTTTATTTTCTGATTTGTTTTAAGGTCATGGCAAAAACAGTATTATCTTATTTATGTTTAAACACGGCTTAAGATGAGCTAAAGCTATAACAACTCAACAGAACAGTCTGTTATTCCTGACAACATAAACCAGACAGTGACATCAGAAGTCTAATCTTCTTTTTTTTTTTGGTAAAGAAAATGAAATCCAACCATCATGTAGCTAAAATAAGTAAAAGTGGGCAGTAAAACTGAAAATGAAACTGTGGGTTGTGGACGTGTAATCATCAAGGAAACTGCGGTCAACCACATTGCCCCCTGGGGTTGAGAGGAAGGAAGTAAATGGCCAATCAAGAAATATTTACAGGTTCGACTGGCAGTTATGTTCAAATACAAACATTTCTGTCTCTGTCTTGGAGCACTGTTGAATTGCTTAGATTTTGCATCAAACTGGAGGTAATGCTACACAGAAACGTGTTCATGTCCCCCCCCCCATGCCAAATCCAAAACGGAGGGGTTTGTTATCAAGGTGTAACGTGACTTTGTGTCACACGCTGTTACCATGGCAACAGCTCAAAAAGGATTCTACACAGTGAGCTGTGATATTTTTTTTCAAGCCGCATCACAGACAAAAAACACATCACAAGGAATCAGATTTTTTTTTCATCGCCCAACAACAAATGTAAATGTCTGAGCGTTTGCCAGCTCGATGCTAAAAATGGGAGGCTTTATATGTGCGACAACTCAACAATGTAACTGCAGATACAAACGTGTTTACTTGGGCCGACGTGCCTCCTTGTTATGTAACGGAAGGGTGCAAAACAATCTCTTCATATTTATCTGAATAATGTTAAAGAAAATATCTTCTGCCTCTACATCAGACAAGAATGATCCAAGTCTTCCACTTCAGACTGAATCTGATCAATCACCTGCTAATCTCTCTTGATGAGAAGTTGGAGTAATCCTGATTTGTTACTAACACAATATATGGTAAATGGCCTGAACGTATATAGCGCCTTATCAAATCCACTTGGACCCCAAGATGTTTAGACTTCAGACATTAACCCACTGACACACAAGCTACAGCCACAGCTGCCCTGGGGCACACTGACAGAGGTGGGGTTGCCATGCACTGGTGACCTTCCGGTTCCAGGACGACTCCCTAAGCACTCAGCCATTTCCTACCATTAACAAATAAATAGTAAACATAGAGCTGACATTGTCTGCAGATCAGCAGCCAGAACAACTTTGCTGTAAATCACAGCAGCTACTGCAAACAAATGGTAATTATTACTGATTGTACTAATGTAGAAAAACACTGATGTGGTTTACAGGTTGATTTAGGACTTTATGACAGGTTGCATTCATGTTTAACATCTACGTGAGAACAAGGAGAACGAGGTCAAGTTTTGGTGCAAACTAGATCAGGGAAATATGTGCAGCAGTAAATCTGGCATGTACAGTGTGTAAACACTGAACAACAAAAGGTTGGTCACATTTATTCAAACACCGCAGGGAAACCAAGGTCAACATGGTGCTATATTATTCTAAACTGAAAGAGACAGCTTGACACCAAAAATAATACTGTTTACTTATTGGTTTTCTCTCAGATTACAAATCTGAATATAAATGAGCCCTCATTTCTACTCAGTTTCTACTTAGGCCTGCTGTAAAATGAAGATTATCAGCATGATGCCAAAACAAACAAGCCTTTCATATTTCAGATTCATATTAGAATAAACCTTAAGTAAATAAAAATCAAAACTCTGACACTATACCTCTACACTGCATTTGTTGACCTAATTTAAAAGTGAACACCGAGCAGCTCATAGCAGCTGAAATCTTAGCTCACTTTCTTTATGCAATTCAGAGCCATTTATATCAATTTAAATCCAGTGAGAAACACTAACAGGTTTTACTTTCCAACTTGGATGTGTGGGGTTTGTTATTCAGTGGGATTATGGGAAAAAGAAAATTTAAAAGTGAGAAATTACCAAATAAAAAAGTTGAAATTCATCTGAGTTTTGAGCTCCAGGCTAAGACCAATTTAATTCAGCAGAAATATTTACTGTTGCTTTGAGCTCTAACCCAACAATCATAAACAACCACACATCACATTTACAGAGTCAATTCCTCAAACTGACTTTATCAACGTTTGTGTCTGCAAGCGGGCGTTCGTAGTATGGGAACTCAAAGACTTTCAGAAAATGCAGCCCACTTCTTTTTTATATCTGCATTTTCACTTACTGAGAAATTGTATCAAAGTATTTTACACTATTATAAACATACAATATAGACAAATATACAAATTTTCTTATTGTATTTCACAAATATCTGCCTGGATTCTTGTTTTTGAAGCAACAATAGTTTAACTGGGGTAGTTATATAAAGCAGTGTTGGCAGTGATCATTTAAAAAGATGTTTTCAAAACCAGATAAGTGATTTCTTCTCCTCAGCTGCAGCCACAGTGAGCTTTTGGATAAAAAGCCAATGGTGACAAACCTAAAACTCTTCAGCAATTCAATTTACTTAATTTTCTGTGCTCCTGTGTGATAAATTACAGACTGTGAAAATTGTGGCGGTTTCAGGCAAGAATGGAAAACAATGCCCTCGCTCCTTTGCCTCTGTTATATTTGTGACAAAGTAAACAAACTGTATAAATAGCTACACTAATATTATAAGCTCAAGTCTGTACTTTTTACTTTTACACACTCTTAAATCTTAAAGACGTGAGTGGAGTTTCAGTGTCTTACCATGTGGCTTTGCTGGGACTGGGTGGCACCATACATGGTCATGCCGTTGGTCGGCTGTGCCAACTGTGGAGCATCAGATTCCACCAAACCTCGTCTGTCAATGAGACTTGAGAAGAAAAAAGTAAAATAAACAGAGGTTAAATTAACAGATATTACACAGCAAATATTGTGACTACTATATAAAAAGGACCAGTTTCCAAAATGTAGATTTTGACAGGAAACCACAAACAAATTCATCCATCGGACTAATGGTAGGCAGATTATAATATTTTGTGTAAGTACTTTGATGCAAAAAGCTGTATACAAACCCTATTTTTCAAGTTTTGACCATGAGGGCGATAAAGCAAGCGCAGACTCTACCCGCACAAAGCCATAAAATCAGAATGTGATGATAAATCATGGCGGTCCTGCAGCGGAGCAGCAGTGTGAATTATTGTTTCTGTCCCATTGTTAATGCTGCAGAGTCCTGACGCAGCTGCTTGGGCAACAACCTGCTGAACTCTGCTATGCATGTGCACATGTGAGAGCTAATGTGCTACATGCAGCCACCAAGTCCATTTATCAGCCAGAGAGAGGTTGATCAGATACGGAGCCATAATCTGCCACACATGCACAGAGTCAGCTGAAGTGTTAAACAGCATAAACAGGCTAATCATTCAACAGAAAAAGAGTGTTGACAGTGAGCTCCAGTGGGACTGAGCTGTACAGGTTTCTTAAAGAATCACAGAAATAAACTCCAGAAGTATAGATCCTGTGTTGCTGATAATGAACAGAAATTCTGCAGACTCTATGGAGGAAACCGGTATTCAAACATGCATTTGATGCATTAAAAATTATTAGTCAAAGTCTCAAAAGGCCTGTGTGGGTGTGTGTATTTGTGTTGCTTGCTTGGCCCATAGGTGAAGTGAAACATTCCTTCATTATCGCCGGATCCAGCTGTGCGATGCCTGTGGCCGCAAACACAAACAGATGCCCAGATGGCAGCCACCTGTGCACCGAACGCTCTCCTCACCACCCACTGAAATCATTACCGGAGATTTATTGCATATGATGGCCAGAGCACAGAACAGCCAAATGGCCTAATAAGAAAGTTGCTAAAAGCCTTCATCGTAGCTTTTGTCACGCTTTGCATAAATGTGTGGGCACCTTTAGAGTTACTTAAGAATGTACGAGAGCAAGTTTGATTACATTTACTTTACAGTTAAGGGGCAAAAGTGCTGAGATCTTTAAAAGTTAAGAAAAAGCTTGAGTCGAGTGTCTCAGGATTGGGTACAGAGGCCAGAAAAGATAACCTGTATTTCGAACCAAGATACAGGGAGGAAAACTATCAAGTATTACAGGTACACAGACGTGATCGTTGGGTAAAAGGCTGAAGTGATATAAAACATAATATATACGGTCACATGAAGAAGTGAATGCAGATGTGACAGTTGGCCTGTGTAGGAGCAGGAAAATAGATGAAATCTAATATATCTAACCAACTTTGATGTTGGGTTCAGTTAAAAACAGGCTTGAAATTCTTCACACTCCTGCAGTGTCTCAGCTATGTTTAGAAAAAAGGCTGCAGGCGGGCTCATTTCAAAGAAGTTCCTCATAACAAACAGAGACTCAACTGTTTTGGCCTTTAGAGAAAACGAAACATTACAATTAGAAGGAAAATAAAAAGATGAACGATGATATTTCAGTGAAGGTGGAACGGGAAGAGAAATGATGGGGGTTGTGCAAAGGTTTCAAGCAACAGCTTTCTATTTTGTGTTTTGTTTAAAGAAAAAGACAAAAATGAATGTGTTCTCAGTTTCTACATACTGATGTTTTTTTTTTCCTTTGGACCATTGTATATGTATCATATGTGCAATTCATTAGGCATCAGAAATTATGTAAATAACTACATAAAACATCTCGACACACTCGTCATACCTTGGTGGCAGGGGTCCACAAAGTGCTGCACAGCAGTTGGTGAATATATTCCCATGGCTATAAGGGTTATAGTTGTCCTTCCCTCTTTTAGAAGACCATGAACCTTTTATCTGAAAAGGATGACAACTTTAGTTTCTAAAGGTAGTAAAAACTGCTGGAGTGATGCAGAGGTCATCTACGGCCAGAATCTTTCTGAGCACTCAGCTTTTATTAGCCACGTTTCTGCTAATTGTAGCCGATGTGTTTAATTTATTTCCAATTCTGTTGTCATACAAAAGGTATTTGTTACTCTTATTTTTCAAAAGTGTTTAATCAGATTTCTTTTTTTTTCTTTTGAATGAGACATTATTGTTGTGACTTTGACTGTAAATCACTGTACATAAATGACAAAGATGAAAAAAGTAAAAATGATAAATGTTAAATAAAACTAAAATTTTGAGTGAGACAACTGGAGTGAACATTTTGTGTGTGTGGAAAAAGAAATGTAAACACAACTTCTAAAATATCCAGAAACATCTAGGCATTAACCCAACTAAACTTGGCCTAAAAGCTAAAAGTCTGTAGACATCTAAACCTAGTTACTGATGCTAAAGTGACGTCAGTATATTTAAGACTAAATACATGTCTTATGTGGGATTCAAACTTGGGATCTCTGTTCTTTTGTGCATCTTACATCCTGCTGAGCTAACCAGCTCCAGCCACAACATGGCACCACTATGACTGCTTACAGAACTGGTCACATGCCTTGAGCTAGCACTGTGATTGGCTAACACACTGCTATCAGTACCATCCTGAGCAGATGTCCAATTACTGTATATAAGATGAATGGAATAAATTTATAGTTCAGATATGGCCCCGGGACCGCTTGTTGACAACCAATGAGCTAACGTGTTAGTAGCCTACACCGTTTTGATCCATGACCTTGGTGTTATTAGCAACATGCGCTAACAAACTGAGCAAACTGGCCGTGCTGACATGAATTTTTCTCCAGTCTGGCTGACTTGAACAGAATCCAAAGCTCAAGCTGTGAGCACATGTTAGGAGTTGGCATCAACGCATTTATCTTTCCTTATAGAGTCCTATTAAAGGGCTGGGTTTCATATCATTTAAAAAAAAAAAACACACACACAAAAGACAAATGTAAAATATATATTTTTTTGTTTTGTGTATTTAAAGCACATCACATTGAAACAAAGAGCACTCAAATTTAATTTAAGATGTTATTTTTGATTTAACCATATTTCTGAATACTTATAATTTTAAAAGGCAACATATTCCAGTTACTTATAGCTCTACACGTTAATGTGTCTTAAAGTCCATCTGTTCTCAGCAGAGGCAATATGAAGTCAGACGCTTACGTCAGACAGAGGTGGCATTAATTTAAAAAAAGGTCATAAGGTTTATGGGATATCAAAATTTTATGTAAAAATGAGACAATGTTGCATTAATACTTAGCCATGATAAGTTTCCATACATAAAATTTACATAGGTTCCACAGTTACATCAAAGTGCTACTCTTGCTGAGCAGATGACACGAAACCAAAGACTAACACCAAATAAAATACTCATTTACATTTTTAATACACTTGAATATATACACTATAAAAAGGACATATATTATGTCTGGTATAAAGTATTTCATGTTGATACTTACATCTTCATTGGTGGTCTGACTGGAGCTGATCAGGTAGGTATGGAAGCCCGAGAGGCCCACTATTGACCAGACAGAGAAGAAACACACCACCACCTCCAGCACAGTAACACCATAGGGTTAAGGAAAAATGTATATGTATACATTCAAAGCAACATGAAAGCTTAAATACAGACACACACACACACACACACACAACAGATCCCTATAGAGGCAGCACAAACACTAAAAATGCAGCTGCAGCAGATCATATGCTGACCTACAGCCTGGGGGCTGTTGTCCTTATGCCAATACTTCCCAGTACATTTGGCTGGGACTGCCGAGTCATTTCCTCTCATCCGCATAAAGCTCCAAAAGCGCCAACACCAGTCAACATGAAAGCTTATACATTCATAGAAACAAACTACAGTGACCCTCAGCACATGTGCAGCACCCCAGAATAAAGGAGGGTTTTGTTCTTAAAATGACACAAATACCCAGATCCAACTAATTCACTATTTATTGCCTTGAAAAAGTGTTCCAACTGCACTAAAGACTAATTTATTTTCACTTTCTTTCACTGTATCTTCATTTCAAACTATTCAAGTAGAAAGATTCTATCAAGGTTTTTTTTTTTTTACCTTTAATAAAGTTTTGTGAGACACAGGCTTGCCACAGATTTCTCTGTCAGTAAAAGTTGACAGTAACACACAAACTTTCCGAATTTATTGTGTATCAAGTATCATTAGGAGTGGCTCATTTCTGGCTCTGAATTGGGGTTCAGATGCGTGTAGTACCTTTAAAACGAAAGAAGGCATCAAAATATTTTGAAGCACCTGTCTTAATAGGCTGCCATAAAATGTCTGGGTGTATTTTTGGATTCTTTTGATAAAACAAACAAACAAACAAACAAACAAACTCAAAATCTAAACAAAAACACTGGCTGAGGTTTCTCTGCCAAATCTTCCAAGAATCAGGCTGCAGAATTTTAATGATGCCAACAATTTACAGCTAGGAGCTCAGGATGAAGGGCTGGAAAGTAAACTCTGCTGCAGAGACAGAATAAAACATTTAAATTGAGCGTATTTACCCCCATCTAAAAGTCTGTCTCTGGTGTTGTGACAACTAGCTGGTTTGTAGTATTTTGGTAACAGCTAGAGGCAGTATAAGAATAGAAAACAGGATCATTAGCAAGAGAATTCAAAACTATTACAATAATGTGGTGAAATGAAAATACCAATTAAACACATTTTCATTAATTGGTTTGCAGCTTCTGTGTGTCATTATTACTAAATGAGGCAGTGGACAGTTAAACATGGTAGTGACAAACAGAGCAGCCTTTTAATAAACTCAGCCTAACAAATAAAACCGATGCCATGCTCCTCCCTCAGTGAAAAGTAGGAGAGATGTTCAGGATTGTATCCTGTGATGTGGTGGTATTAGCTGATCTGATGTTAAACAAATTATCTGAAGTGCTGGGAGAGCAGAAGCACATATCAGTCACTTTTCCTGCTTCACTGTGCAGAATGACAGACATGAGCCTTTTTCTAATGCATTTAAAATCATCTCAACTGAATTACACACTCGGCAGGATCTACAGAAGTGCCTCAACATCCCTCACAAACAGTATTTTCCTTCCCGCGTCCAAGATTAACTTTAGTGCAAAAACCATCTTAAACATATCATGCAAATTCCACTTTTTAACCATTAAATGCTTTTTGTTGTGTGCAGAAATTTTGACTTTAGTTTCTTCCACTGTCAGGAGACAGCATCAAAAAGAGTTGATCTGAGAAACACCTCAGAAAACTGGTGAAAGAGGGGCTTGTCGAGTTACAAGGATTTAAAAGCAGGATATGTCTCCTTTAATGAGAAATATTAGAAAATGAATAATGAAAGTTTATAAATAAAAATGTCAAATATAAAAAGAATAAAGAGACTATACATATAAAAATCATGATTCTTTAAAGCTTGCATTCAGTATTACCACCAAGTGTTCAAGTAAAAGGATATCTTGCAGGACTATATTTAAGTGCGTTGAGGAACCCACTTTGATGTGAGACTGTGAAAAGAAAGAGTTTTCATTAGACCTTTGAAGTCGTAGTTTCCGTCAATATGCACACAGTGTCTAACATATTATTAGATTTTCTTACATTCTGTGCTGATAACGAAACTGCAAACTAAAGATTGTAATAAATACAGTTTTAAAAAAGGGCTTTTTAATAGTCTTATTACACCCATTACTGCCCCTACTTCAACACTTTTCCCACAAACTATTATTTAAACATAAAAATGGTGAGCTGAGTGGTCCGCTGCCTGCTCCCAGCTGGAAAGATGGTACCCAGCCAGAACTCTGCAGCGTTTCACACCGCCCACTTACAACCTGCTGGCTTGGAGCACACCAAGAACGCAGCCAGGAGGAGTGTGTGTCTGCAGCACGCCAGAGAAGCTACTTACGTAAAATGATGTGTGTGATGACAAAGGCGAAGATGAAGATTGTGAGGAAGGAGAGCGAGAGGATGAACATGTAGAAGAAACGGTAGTTCCTTCTTCCCACACAGTTCCCCACCCAGGGACAGTGGTGGTCAAAACGCTCTGAATGGAAGTGGAGAGAAAGACGGACAAGTTCAGAGAGGAGGACACAAATACCCTTTTTTTTCAGGATTTCTTTTCACTGCAACAAAAACGTTTCCCCTGTCCGAAGGCGGTGCATGATTAGATTACAGAGGCTGAGAAATATTCATCAAGCACATTTTCAGCCACAAGCCAAACTTTACTGACTAAATAGAACAGTAAAATCTTTGGTTACTTCAGTACAAACTGAAAATGATGGGAAATTAGTGAGAAAGGGGAAGTGTCCCTCTGGATTTTGTCAAAACAAACAAAAAAGTATTTCACACAGTCAAAACAAATGTTTTTATAAAACTTACAAAAATGTAGAAAAAAGGATCTGCTGTCACAGCTTTAAAAAAACAGAACAACATTTGATTATGTCTAAAAAATGAGGTAGAGAAGTGAATGGAGTTAAAGATGCACAGAATGAAGAAAGAGGGATTTTCCAGTATTTTAAAAACAGATAAAAGCCTCTCAGCCACTTCAGGACACTGTGTAACTGAGCTGTTATCACGTTGCATTAAAGCTACTTCCCTTCAAACCTGGGAAACATTTGAATGTACTACAAATAAAATATCAGTGAACACAGCTCCTCATCTACATGAGATATGAAGGGACTTACAATTCTCCCTCATTTAAACGAGCCAGTAATATTTTATTCAGAAAAAGCGCAAACAGCTTTATATCATTTCACTTATTTCACAGACTGCTCTGCGTGAGGAAAAAAAAAAACTAAAGTGTCATCATTCCATCAGCCTCTGTGCTGCAGCCTAATCTCTGAGTATGGACTACTTGCTGCGCACAGTGGTAGCTACTTAACTAATTAATTAGAGCCATTATTAGCTTAGTGAGTTGAAATGACCCGCTTTTGTCTCCACTGATCAATGCCTGGTTGAATTGTGTCTGGGAACCGGAGCATCCAGCCCGAGGGAGAGGAAAGGTACGACTAGTCAAACTTGATTAACACAGAAACATGAAGTCTTCAACAAAACTACAAAAAATAAAAATAAATAAATAATGAAACTTAATCACAAATTCATGCACTTCTATAAACTCTTATGTTAGGAGTTAAAAGTGGTGGGAATAATAGCATGCTCAGTGGCATTATCCCTCTGATGATGGTTTTAAAATTAAATAAACTCAAAAACGGCTTCACAAAGATGCACTATATCCATATTTATGTGCCAATACTCTAATGCTTTTATTTTCTGCTTACGTAACAACGTAATACCCCTGAGGCAATCATTAAAGCTTTGAATGTTCTCAAACTGAGCACACCAGAGGAAAAAAAACAAAAAAAAAACAGCAAAGAGCAATAAAATTACCATTAAAATCAATTATTGAATCCCAAGCCTCCACCGTCTAAGCTGTGGTTCTCTTGATTACTTACAGCTCGACTTAAAACACAGTCAGTCCATCTTTTTCCTAACAGAGTGAGATGACTGCGAGGGATGGTGATGGTGTGTGTGTGTGTCATATTTCTGCTCTTTCACAAGCTTCTTCCATCATTCCTAAGGGGATGACAGTCTTAATAAAAAGGAAGTGACTCCACTATATTCCTCCTCTTCGCAACCACCAGGGAAGGCCTATCCATTCTGCCTTCTAACTTATTTAAGAGCATATTATCCCTCTGGCTTTTACAGCACCAAAGGACGACAGAGACAGGATAACACCATTTTTTTCATTGTCATTATAATCCCACTTCCCTTTTTAAAAGCACACATCTACAAGTTTATTGTTAATGTTGATCATTAAAGAAGACAACCATACAGTGGGAAGTTAAAATTAAAGTCACTACTTATATTCAGATTTAAATTAGTTCCCATTAAGGTGGTAATGTGTAAAATAGGAACAAGATGATTCATTAAGTCATAAATTTAGTTAAAACGTAGCACAAATAGTGGAAATGTTTGCCTGTTCATACACATAAAGACCGCTCATGAATTCATTATTTTATAATGTTATAAAGGATCACTAAAACTGACACCAGTTACAACCTAAAATTATCAGCAGATTTTACTCCCACCCACCTGCACAACGGATAGTCCAAATACGTGTCAGTTTCTTCTTTTTATTTCCCTCCCATCTGTGGCTTCTTTTCATAACAATGATCTAAATGTAGTGTGGGTACCTTGTAAGCAAACATTTATTTTTTAAAGTTTAGTAGTTAGGAAATAATCCCAAAGCGTTGCAAATTAAAAACAAATTCCCAGGTAAAATATTCATAAAAAGTGAGCTTTAGTATTTATGTTTTAGCACGTGTCGGCTTAAAATGTGGACAAAGAGCAGCTTTAGGTAGCTGAACACACACTGGCTGTCAGATAAATGCTCTTTCATCTCTTTGATAGCTTCTGCCTTCCTTCCTGTCAGTGTGCAGCTGCTGTGTCTGATTACCTCCCTTCTCGTCTTCTTCCTGTGATTATTACCACATCATCTTTGTCTCAAATGTAGTCAGACAGATCCACTTCTGACAGACATTCAAATGCAGACGTGTTTCTATCAGTGAGGTAAAGACAAGTTTCCATATTTCTGTCTCCAGCTTTTACGATCGGTCTTTTCGGCTTGAAGCTGAAGGCACGAAGACTCAGCCCTTCTTTTCTGTGTTTACTTGGAACTCTCCCTGCTTTCTCTTTTGTATAAAATGCCAAATTCTCCAAACATATGGTGTGTACTAAATATTCACAGCAGGTCTACAGCACAATCTAAATATTTAGCTTGGCCCGTATTACCACGAACACATACGATCCTCGTAAAATCAGTGGGACCTGAGTGGTCTGAGTCCACAAAACAACAACAAAATCTATAATAGATTATTAAAATCCATTTTGGTCTCAAACTGGGATAGATGCTAAGTATGCAGACGTCTCAGAATTCCAGTTAAAATCCAGACAACATTGCAACTCACCCACACAGTTGTCACAGAGGCTGCAGTGGGAGGCACGTGGCGGTCTAAAGATTTTGCACGTGAAGCAGTACTTCAGCTTGACGGTCTGGCCGTTGATGACGACCTCCTTGGTCCTGGGAGGAGGCCTGTAACCCGTGCTGCCATTGGCCACATCTTAAAGAACAAAAAGAGAAACAAAAGGATCAAAGAGGAACAGGGGAGTTAAGTTTTGTCTCTGCAGAACTCCTGGAAGATATAAAACATTTGAGGCTTTAGGATGGAAACTTTGGAAGTTCCTCACCAGCTTTGCCCTTAAGATCCAACATACCTGCCTAAGATGCAAATGAAATAAATAAAACAGGTAATTAAGACTCCTGCAAGTTTGTGTTTCAATGAAACCCTCCCACACATAGCATCATACAACTTTAATTAGTGAGCATGTTTTAAAGCATAAAATACTGATGATATCAGCTCATGCAGCTAATAATTAACCCAAACACTGAGCCCAACGATTCAACTGGTTTTCTAAATTTAAAAATGCTGCAATAAAACTTCAGCCAAGTTTAGTTGGTGAAATTGAAAACACACTTAACACTGTAATCTCCCCAAAAAAAATAAAACTGAAAAATAAGAGAAATATTGGCAAGCTTCTCTCAGTGGTTTATGATAGACTAAAAAGGCAGACGATGAGCTAAATGGTCAGAATGAGAGCAGGGACAGTCTTTTTTTTTAAATAAAAAAGTTGAGCCTGTATTTTAATTTTTTGCTGTGCTTGCTCAAAGCACATTAACACGGAGCGAGAAGGAAATTCTGCGTGTAGGAAGATCATTTGGAGATCTTGAAGCCTGTACTTTGCCTTTAAAAAGTGGTGTGTGTGTGTGTGTGTGTTAGCAGAGGGGGTGTGGGGGGGGGAGGGTTTAGGGACTGCAAGGCTTGTGTGGGTGTTTGACATTTCTAAAAAGAGAGCAGAGAAAAACGCAGCCAGCGAGTTCTGATCTATTGAATTCATCCCTATTGTGATCAATGTCTCCAACACGCTCTCACCTCTCCACCGTGCTCGTTCTGCTCCTCTGGCCTTTCAGCACAGTGCACAGAGGACAATAAACGAGGAGAGTTGAGAGCAATTTAAAACCAATTCAGCTTTTAACAGCACCTACAAGTAAACGTGTTATTGTTTAGGGTATCGTGCCAAAGTAACGTCTGTGTCAGTCGTGTCTAAGGTGCTTCTAAATCAATAAATGAGACTTGTTCCAGGCATTTTAAAGAGCGCTCATATTTATGCTAGCATGTAGGAAAAGATCCACGCTAACATATATAGGTCATGCTCGGAAATAAGGTATTTGAAGCAGTTGAGAAGGGGAAAAAAAGCAAGAAAGATAAGATATAATATGAAATTTGTGGCCACAGAAATTGGCAAAAAAACAAAACAAAACTGAAAAAGAGAGTCTCAACTGATTGCAAAACAATTACAGTAGTTTTCCCTTAATAGAGCAACAATAGATCAAAACGGGTAATAAATATGTAGACGTCTTTTAAAGAAAGAATAAAAATATTCAACTTAAGTTTAATTTCCACTTGTTTGGAGTTGAATACAAGAACAAAAAATAAAATGAGCTACTTGTGCTTTATGGAATTTAAGGTTAAACTTTCAACAATGTAGAAAAATCACAAAATGATATTACTAATATGCATATGGTTTTATAAAGCTAGTTTTTGCTCGTCTGAAACCAGACTACAAGGCATCATTTTTATTTTAAAAATTTATTCATTTCAATAAAAAACAAAAACAAACTCTATACACAGCAGAAGAAAAAATATATAAATAAAATGAAAGGGAGTAGAAAGAAGAAAAATATCTTATATCTGCCGCCCAAGAATAAATGAAAACAAAAGTAATTTACAAAAAAACTAAACCAAAAACAAAAGCAACATCAACGCCTTGGAGAACAACAATTTAAAATATAGATCAACTCATAGAATTTCAATCATTTCAATCGTTAAAATAATAATCTCAATATCTAACTAAACGTATACATTTTTATTCAACTAAAGGAGCAAATATAAATCTGAATTTCCAAATATAGGCTAAATACAACGTGGAATGACCCTCTGCTTAGTCTGAAGTCAACACCGTAATTTGTTTAAATCTACTGTGTGATGATAAAGTGTGTACACCGTGAGCAGACCATTCACTCCACTGAATCACAGATGCCTGCAGTAAAGTGGTGTGAAAGCGGGGGTGTCAAAGTAGCTTTTCTGCTCTACAAAGCCATTTGTTCACTTAGCCATCCTGGCAGCAAAGGTTTAGGCTTACATCAGTGTCTAGAGGGAGATTCCCCAGAGAGATGGTCCAGGTCTAAGAGCTTAAAGCTAGAAAACAAGGCCAAGTTAGAGAGCGTGATGTAACTGCACTTACATATGGTATACACACTTACACACATGCAAACATCACTTGTGGTCTTAAATATAAGCAAATATGACCTAGAATGGGCATAACACATTACACACTTTTCTGTGCTACTATTAACTTAAAAATGCAGAAGAAATGGGTGAAAATCAAAGTTTCATTGTGAATTTAAACAAAAAGCCAAGTTTTAGGAATTGTCCTCTGTCTGACCTCATCAGTCCCTGACACTATTGTAGTGTAGAAAAATTTTGACCCACTTTTCTTAACAGAATTACAGGATTACTTCAGTTAATTAAGGGACTAATTTACAGCTCTCAGACTACAGTTGGCTTAGAAGCGTTACAAACCATTTCTGTTCAAATATACAAGTTGAGAAATAAAAGAATTTTCTATAAATAAATGTAGAAAGCCTCATTTCAGATCTATTAAGGAGAAAGACTAAACACTCGATACTGTGAGGATTAGGCTTTAAAAGCAAAAAGTTTATGTGGCAGGAAATAAAGCCTAAAAGCAGAAGTTTTATATTGTGAAGTTAAAAATAATTACTGACTGAAGGATTCATTCATTCATTCATTCATTCATACAATTATATAAATGTACTTTTAAGTACGTTTTGTACCTAAAAATCAATATAAGCAAAACAGTATCTTAAAATTCATCTTAAAGAAAAAACATGTTATATTAGAAAGCATACATCACTACAGACTTAACAGCATCAAGTGTCATATATATAACCTAATTTCCCTCTGGGATAAATAAAGTATTTTTGAAT
>JARVGW010000336.1:9124450-9153803 GCA_031762495.1 Anablepsoides rubrolineatus
CACACACACACACACACACACACACACACACACACACACACACACACACACACACACACACACACACACACCTCCTCATTTTGCTCCGAGGCTGTCCAGCTCCTTCACACCCACAGCTGTGTAATTACCTGCTTTCTCTCAAAATAAGTCTGGTTGCTTTTCTTTTAAACATTCTGCTTTCCACTTGCTGTTTGAAAGTATGATTTGGTATTCAGGCACGCTGAACTGTGATCAGATTGAAAATATAATTATTAGTTACGAAAAAAATACCTCAATTAAAAAAAGTGGAATTCTGTTGCCCATCTGCAAGGAAAGCCAGATGAGCTGGCACCTCGGCATGTTAAGCTGAATTTATTGGAAAGTTTTGGATGTTTTAAATGGCTGTCAATGATCTGTTAGTTAAGTAGCATGATGATTGTGGAAGAAGTGGAGTTGAAGAAAACACAATGTGAGAACAAGGAAAATCCGATCCTGTCAAGGCTTCATCTATGAGGACTTGTCTAAAGTTAGCTTATATTTACAACCCCACACTGAGTAGGTCAGCACAGTCTGTTGTTTCCACCCAGTGCTATAACTCACCTACATTTGTGGTGAGAGGTAGTCAAGGCCAATGATGGACACGTCTTCCTGCAGCCACCACATTCATCCTGCTGGAGCTTGATGACTCAGCTGTTCAGAGGCGCAGAACTGTGGGTGGGTTTCTCCTGTGTTTGGCTACCTACATGAAATTCATCCCCCACCACATAAGAAGTGCAGAAACCCACTTTACACACTTTTGAAACGGCACAGCTAGACTTGAAATTTGAAAAAAAAAAAAAAGGTATCACAATCACCCACACACTCCTCCTTTGACTTAATTTAAGGTGTCAATAACATTTTAATAGGGTAAAGATGAGTGAGTGTGCATCTTTCTGACAAATGACCCAGCTAAGAGTCATGGTTTGACGCTCAGCCTATAATCAGCTGTGTTATCCACTTCAGGAATGCTATTATGGAAGGCAACCTAAAATAGCTTTGATGCGATGCCCACATCTCTCTCTCCACCGACAAAGGCAGGGGAAGAGACAGACACCAAAGTCCAAGTACATGAAGTAAAAATACCTTTGTTAAAAAATACAAGTTATTTACTGAAGCATGCAATTTTCTCTTTAAATTGTGATCATGAAATTAAAATAGAGTGCTGCAGTAGAACACTGTTTTTGGTTTTCTTATGTTTTCTGTTATTCATGTTCTAGTTTTGAGAGATGAAAACACTTACAGCGAAGTGAAACTGCTAAGATGAGAACTAATCAGAGTTGTATTTCTGTAAAAGATCTAAAAAATGATTTTCTTTTACTAAAATACTCCCTGTCACCCCCTCTGGTCCCTTGATTCTTGTATTTAGGGAAAAGTTTTAGGTGTCAGATATTAACTCTTTTATGCATCTGGTGAATTTCCAGGTATTTATCTTAGGACTTGGCACTACACATGTAGACAAAAATGCATTGCAATGAAAGAGTTCAGGTTAATTGAGGTTAATCAGGAAGAGTAATCTCTGCTCTTTTAAATAAATAAATGTATTGTAGGTTTTTTCCCTCTTTGTGAAGCGCTTTGGTCAACACTGTTGTTTTTAAATGTGCTATGTAAATAAATTGATTGATTTATCAGTGCTGTGAGACTTGATAAACCAACCATTTCTCTATATGTCAAACTCAAACTCTGGCCATATATGGCACTCCACAGCATTTTACGTGTGATGTCTTAATGTATTAAAAATAAGCGTATGCTTCTCGCCACAACTCAACAGTGAGTAAATCTCTTACTTTTACTCTTGATAGTATTTTTGTATCATTTAAAATTTAGCTAGTTGTACACATAGTACTTTTCAGTGTTATATGTTCAAAAACTGTTTCTTTGCAGGAAATACCATACAGCGCTGTTATTGTTTGTTAGCAGTGCTCAGCTGTAGCAATGAGACAAGAAACACAAATTTTCATGTTAAGTCAAGGTTGAACATGAAGTCAATTACGACTGGCCCTTTGAGGGCCACCATAATGCTCGTGGGGCCCTCAGTGAAAATGACACCCTGCTCTAATACTATCTTCAATAAAGTCACAAAAGGATAGCTCAAGTAAGCAACTGATGTTTGTTTATTGGCCTAGGATTGTCAGGACATAATGGAACGTCTCCAGTGCTTAACAATGTTCGTTGTACATTTATTTGTGACATGTGCAGCACACAGTATAAATGTGTTTTACGGAAGAAAAGACAAGGAGTCGTACGAAAAAAAAAAAAAAAAGAAGAAAAAGGCAGATTTTACAATGAGTTTTCAGGACACCGAAGGTTCTTTTCACACGTTTTCTGTAAGAGGGATTCAAAAATATGCCAGCTGACATGAATGTAGGACTGTAACAAAGAGGAAAGATGTTCGGTTTTTTCATGTAGTTTTCTTCTCACCCTGGCACTTTCACATTTAATTACCAAAGCGATTGTTTTCTCAGCTATAATACAATGCATACAAGAATTTTTATTTTTTTTTTTACATTGAAACATCATCTGCCATGTTCAAATATCTGACCCAATTAACAAAATATTTACAATAACAATACCAAATTGTACCATCAATAAAAGCATTTGTTATAATAGTCTCAAAGTCACCTCTCCTGCTATGCTTGATGGAGACTGAAAGAGTTGAGTGCATTCTTTGCACAAAGGTTTATATACACAGTGATGAAAAAATACAGACAAACCACATTGGTGCCAGAAACACAAAGTTCATCGGTAAAAGTCAATGAGGCCATGATTGATAAATTAGATACTCATTTCTTGACAGATGCTCTTCTGTTTTGTTGATTGGCTGGTGCAATGCTGCCACCTCCTGGCCTGAAGCACACACACACATGAAGCTTCACATCCTGCTGTTTCCAAAAGGGACAACTTGCTCTGGTCCTATTGCACAATTTATCTTCCAGCGATGGAGACATATACATTTCAGTTTAAAAGGTCTGTTTTTTATTTTTTATTTTAACCCCCACTCTCCCACACACAAACTGTTGGCAAAATAAAAGTTCAAACAACTGTACAGTGTCACGTTTTAAATAAATACGCTTCGTTAAGAAAGTGTCGATGAGCATATTCGTATTTATAAAACTGAAAACATCTCATCAACCCAAAAAAACCCCACAGAATTCAGCACCGACATCTGGTGGCAGCTTTGGCTGAAAAAGTAAAATAAACAAGAAAAAAAAAGAAAACATAAATCATAACCAACCAACACATACAAGTATTAAATATTTGTATTAAAATGAGCTTTCAAGTCCCAAACCCAATTTTTTTTTCCAACAGGGTCCAGAACCTATACATATATATAGAGAGTTAATTTCCTAATGCGGATATTTTCTTTTTAAAAAACACAAACGTTTTCTGTCATTTTAATAAATAAAAATAAAAAAAACACAGGGATATCATTGTAACCTTGGTGTCTGTCATGTTAGCTCCGCCTCTTCTTCTGTCATAATTTCCCTAAGTGAAACAGAATTTGGCAAACAATCGCCACCACTCCCGTGTTGAGCACCGAGGAAATGGAGATGTCTAATAATCTGCTCTCGTACAGTACAAACTCTGACTTGTTCTCTTCCACCTTAGCCATGGCCAGCAGACCTTTAGCTGCTCTGCACATCATGTTTACGCTGGGTGGGTCCATAGGGGGGTGTCCCATGTGCAGCAAGCTGTGAGGATTCTGCTGGTATTGTGCCATGCTGACTCCATCTTCCAAGAAGGCAACCAAATTACCCACGCTGCCCTTCTGCAAGGCGATGGCGCGTGCCGCCGTCGGGTCTCCCTGTGCCACGTGGGAGAGGACAGCCACGGCCATCTCCCTGTACACCTGGCCTTTCCTCTGACCCACGCAGCGCACCAAGACCGCGAAGAGTTTCTCCTGTCTGCTGAAAGGCGGGGTGGCCAGCAGCAGGTCGACGTTACCGTCCTGGATGCTCAGCTTGCAGAGGCACTCCAGAACCAGCCTCTGGGGAGTGAGCTGGGAGTGCGGCGCTGCTGATGGGAAGGGGTCCTGGGCCTCGGCTGAGGGGCAAACCATCCAGTGGAGAAGGCCGTCCAGGATAGGAAGGCAAATAGTGTCCGAATAAGAAGAAAGATCCAGGTGACCTGCGATGTTGGAGAGCGTGACCATGGCGTTCTCCCTGAGCAGACTCAGACACTCCCACCACCACTCGTCTCTGCTACTCGACAGCTCCCGCTCCTGCTGCTCGTCTCTCTGAAAGCCCGGGGCCAGCCTGTTCCTCTCCGGGTGCACGTGCTGCAACAGGAGCAGCCTGCCTAGAAGCAGAACCAGCGCGGGGTGGCGGGACATCTCCATATCATTCCCAGGGATGAAAGACAGACTCCGGACAATGTTGGACACGCAGAGGCATCTTTTAGACAGCGAGTCCTGACAAGAAGAGGTGGTGCAGAGCGGAGCCTCGTCCAGGCAGCGGGGCTCGTCCTCCAGCAGGGTGATGTGGTCATCCTTCCCATCTGGATGCACCCTGAACGGGTAAGATGGCAGGGAGCGAGCAGGGTGGGCGTGGGAGAGGGCGTCAACCCTGGCACACAAAACATCATCGATAGTAGCGGTAATGTGCTTCAGCAGTTTCCGGGTTTCCATCCCATCTTCCTGTTTGTCCTCGTGTTTTGTCTTTTTTTCTTCCCTGACAGGCGGTTCACTCTGTGGTTCAAAGTGCGTCTGAATGTGTGTGGTGGAGTCGCCTCCACCTGCCTGCCAGTGCAGCAGCCCACTGGTAAACTCGGTGATGTAACCCAAACGCTCGGTCAGGTCTTCAATCAGGTCGTCTTTGTGCACAATTTTTATGGAGAGTTTGTCGTACTTGCTGGCTTGTTTAGGTTTAGGTCCAGAATCAGCAGGAGGATGGTCCAAACTCTCCTTTTTACTTTCCCTTTCACTCTCTTCTAATGATTCCTTTTTGTTATTCTTCTCTTCCTTTTTCGTACCGACGTCTAAATCCTCCTTTTTGCCACACGCCTCAGCTGGCTCAGCAGTGACGGGTGGATCTTTCTCCTCTGTGCCTCCAGTCTGCTCCCCCTGTGTTTCTGCTGAGGTTGTCTCAGGTCCAGTTGGGGCAGAAGGGTTCGTTTCCTGATTAAGTGTGGGGAGATTCTGTTCTGTCTGAACAGAATTCCTATCCAAATAGTTCTTATGAGCTATTGTCCCCACCTCGAATTCTTCCAAGATGCCAAAAATCTCAATCAGGCACCGGCGGAAGTACTCCACAATTAACTCGAGGAATCCAGGCAACTGGACAAACAAATAAATCAATATCAGTATCAATATTTCAACAAGAGAAACAACAAATAAACAGATAACCCTTTAACTCTCTTAAAGTAGGTTGTTGATATTGGTTCAGAAAAATAACCAAGAAATTGTGAATTTTATACTTATGGAAATTTAAAATAAAGAACTAATTTAAATGACTAAAACAGTGGTTCTGACCAGCTGGCTATTTATTAATCAGAACTGAGTCTTAGATATTTAAAATAATAAAACATGAACATTGCAGCTTTTTAAATGTTAGCACACTGGATTTACGATTAAAATAATAAATTTTGGTTAAATATGCGTAATATTTACCTGTGACTCTTTTAGCTCTTGTAAACACATTGTATCAATCTACGTAGTTTACTGCAAAGTATCTGTGACATTTGTATGTTTATAAGGCATTTTGTTTGCACCGAGCTACGTTCTACTCATTGATTTCAATGGTTAGCATTAGCATTAGCTCAATGCATAAAAATCCCCCTCGCGAAGCACACCCAGGTCACGTGACGCCCAATCCAGTAATATATATCAATGGTTTTTAATGTTTTTCAGCCTTCAAACACAACTTCTCAAAACCAGACCAGTGTTAAAGAAAGGCTACATTAGCTTATCTTAAACCTATTCACGTTTGAATGACTGTGGTTGTATCTACTCTGTCATTAAAGGTAATAACTGATCAACCTGTTTACCTGGGACAGGTTGAAAGAGGCCACGGTGCTGTCGTCATACAGCAGGATGTTGATGGTATCTAAAGCCCAGGTGCTCTCCGCCAGCAGGCCAGACTTTAGAGACATCATCACACGCCAGGCTTCAGGTGTTCCTGAGGTTCAAACATTAGGGAAAAAACAGCTCTGTCAGGATTTGTTCGCCTCAAACAGAGGCTAATACACTTCACTGCACATTTAGCTAGTTGTAGGTAAAAATGACTCTTTTACAGGGAGAGCTATTGTCATTTTTACAAACACATGATGACATAACGAGGGCTCTGTCTTACCACAATCCTTAGAGTTGAGCTTGCGTCGAGGCTTGAGAATTGGTAAGGTGGCTTCCACTGACCCTGGGGGGTAATTGAGGTCTCTCCTCAGGTTTGGAGGAAACTGACCAATGGGTCCACTGCTTTGTGAGCCCATCATACCCAGGCCAGGCTTAGGCATCTTCATGGGTGACATAAACGGGGCTTTACTGGGGGACATTCGAGGGTCCATTGAGCGATGGAAAGGTCCTGGGCTGGGGGCTCTAGGCAGATGATTGGTCATGGATGGGGAGTTGGAATAAGACAGTGGCTGGCGTGAAGACAGGGGGGGCATACCACCTGATGATGACATGTAGGGGGACTGACGGTGCCACTGGTCCTGCCCGGCCCGACCGTCCATGTCGTCTCTGCAGATGGAGCCATAGGACATTTGCGTTGGGGGTCCTTGTCTGTTGTGGTAGGGATAGCCAAGGTCTGTTCTTGAAGGCCACATGTTAGGCCCATCAGCAGCATGATTAGGAGTGGGGCCCGCACCCATCATACTGTGCTGGCTCTGGCCCGATGGGGCCATGCGGTCGCGGTGGTAGGGGTAGGGAAACTGTCCCTGGATGGGTCTGTGTTCAGGTCCTGAGTACCCACCACCGTAGTGATTGTACATGTCTGGCTGCTGGTTGGTGTACTGCATGGTGTACATGTCACTCTCGTGCCTCTTGGGTGGCGGGCCGTACAGTCCATCCATTTGCCGTTTGTAGCCCTGATGAAGCAAAGATGTTCTTATCATACATGTCAAGTTGTACGGATTGTCTGTAGTTTACACCGATTTTCCATCATTTTTCAGGTATATATGTTTTACAGATTTTTTTAAAAACTCAGATTTAAATTTATTTAACATGTCAGAGCCTGTAGGACTTTAAAAAAAACCCCTCAAAAAAACCCAATAACATCAAATATTTGTTTCCAACCCACTCTGCTGCTAGAAATAAGTTCTTCTGTCATCATTTCCTTCTGATTTTGTTGCATCTGACAGTCCGCCTTGTTTGATCAAAACAACTCTTTAGGAAATACATTCTCATAATTTCAATAAAATACCATCATTACGTGGATTTAAAGTAGTAATATTTTTATGTATACATCACCCCTCTGGTCATACAACAATACTAGGCACATTTACCCCAATTTATTTTGTGCACATAGTTACCTAAATTTTCAGAAGAAAATATAGAAGCATAAATTAATTCACTTTATTAATCTTGGGATAAATTGTCGTGTCATATAGATGTATTTTGATCAGAGTTGAAAAGTAACAAAGTAAAAATACTTTGTTACTGATAAAAACACTGATGTTTGATCAGTAACATTTATCATAACAGAAGTGGCAACAAGAAACAAGAACTGCCAGAAGAAAAAGATGACAGCATATGCAGATTATTGACATTCATTTGTAAGATTTCATTTAATGTTGAAGATTTCTTGTTAAAAATCTTCACATTTAGCTGGAATGTTTCTGTCCCGTGCTCATTTAATATAACCGATTAACAATACTGCTGTTGTTTCCTACCTGTTGCTGTGGATACATCCCAGATGGATGCATCCCGTATGGCATGCTGGAATACTGTTGGCCATAACCGTCATGTCTGCAAAGCAAGGAGGCAAAGCAGAAAAATCCTTCAGTAATGTGTCAGAGTTTTATGCAAATACAAGCTGCTAAATATGAGCAGACTGACCTCTGCTGTGAGGGGTATCTGCTGGGAGAATACATGCTGCCTTCACTGTTGGAGTGTCCCATGTTATTCTGACTTCCTGGGGGGCCCATGGTTCCTTCCATCCCCATCATATGATCAGGTCTAAAGATAAAACAGAAAAGTCTTAAACACAGCTCTTATTTTATTTAAATAAAACCACCACTACCAAAATGTCCGTCACCGTGATCTTTGTGTGCGTACCTTCTGTCATAGCCTGACCCGTATGGATACTGGGATCTTTGACTCATGCTGAGGCCTGACGGTGGCCGACCATACATATCTGGCATCCCACCGCTGGGCATCTGACTCGGTATGTAAGGATCAGCTCCTGCCACTGCAGAAGAAAAAAATGCAAATAAATACAACTATATCCAATAACGTCAAATAGGAGTTTACTTATGAATGCATAAAACTATCTTTACCAGCAGGTGGCAGCATACCTCTATGAATATTCTCTATCTATACTTTTGAGGCTAAATGTTGTTATGCAGCTACCATCCACCATATTATTCATTCAGACTCCATTCTCCTCAGCCTTCAGAGGAGCCGCTGTTATTTCTGAAACTACTGTTTGTTCTGAAAACTAAACCACACGACTTTGTCAAAACAGGTGCATCTCAGCAGGGTGAGAACTACGAAAAAAAAAAAACAAAAGAAGGATGAAATAGATGAGTGGAATAAGGATGAGACGGAGGCTAGGCTACCAGAAGATCAGATGAGATGGTGTGTTATTCATAAATGGAATCATTGGCGTAACAAACTGTTCTTATCTCCTTTTGGACTTTTAGTAATAAAAAGACACAAACATGTGTCCTGATCTGAGTCGACATGGTGATTTGACCAGAAATTAGACCAACAAGAAAGACGAATGGCTCCGGGACACGAGTGTCATTTAAAGAAAGAAACTTGTGAGTTTATATCAAGTTTAAGTGTGACGTTTCAAATTTAAATCTTGTTTCATCTAAGTCTGTGAACATAATTTAATACGTTAAGAAGATTTGTCTAGTTTTGCTTGCAGACAGATCAGCAGAAACAAAAGAGTGTTTCACATAAAACACAAAGAAAAAAAAAAAAAGATAAATATTTTCAGTAGGTGGGTTCCACAGCGTGTGCCTCACTCACTCTTCCTCATCCCTGCGAAGGGGTCCTTGGCATCATACTGCATCCTCATCATCATGTCAGGCATGCTGAGGCCCTGCTGGTAGGGAGCTGAGGGGGGCAGGCTGGCAGCCCGCTTCTGAAAGGCCGGGTCGTTCACCTCCGAGAAGGGGTCCTGCACGCTCACACTGCTCCTGGACAAATGAGGAAAACGGGAAATCAGGGGAAGAGTGCACGTCATACAGACAGAACAAGCAGAAAAGGAGTTTGATGAGCTCTGAGGGCTTCAAACTTTCAAATACAGCTACGTGTTTTAGAGCAAAAGAACTATTTCTTTACATTTAATCATTTTTTTTAATAATTTGCCACAAATATTGACCTAACTGTGAAAATTATTTACTCCTTATCCTCCTTAGTAGTTCAACAATTAACTAGAATCTATAAGTTGAAGATTTAAATGCAAACAAATTATTTACTTTAAAAGCCCTGTCACATTATAACATTTAATGACAAAAATTTTGCTCAACACTAAAGATGTCTGTGCTGAAGATGAATTGTAAAAAACGTCTGTCTGTCTGTCTGTCTGTCTGTACCATGACTTTAAATCGTCTTGAAATATGTAAAAAAGTTGCAAAGTATTATTTAAATCATCGAACACAAACGTCTCGGTCCAACATTTTACTAAAGATTGCTGCTTTTTTCCCTCCTCCCTTTTATACTGTTTATCTTGTGTCTAAAACTGATTTAACAGACTAAATTGCTGGCATTGTTGCGGTTAGACAACACCTGTTAGATATGAATATTCCCTTTCACAATATATCACAAAGAAAGCAAACAAAAGCCTTTGACTCTCCTGCCAGGCGTTGCATACAGCTGTCATGGGCTGTAATTAAAATCAACAGAGAAGAAGAAAAAAAGGAAAAAAAAAAAACACTTTACGTCTGAATCTAACACAAAATCAAACATCTCAAATCAAAGTTGTTGTTTTTTTTTTAATTGTTAAACTGGTCCTCATTAAAGTGTTTTTAGAGACAGTATATAGACGGTGGAGGAATAAGCAGCAGCAGAATCACTGAAAGCAGCTGATTCAGTAGAGGTACCTGTTGGGGGGCAGTGGAGTGACTTGTCCCAGCGGGGTGGTGGCAGGTGTCGGCGGTTTCAGGTCACCTACTACCTCTGCTGTCGAGCTGCTGCCAGAAGACTGGGGCGTCTGTGGGCCTTGGAGAGAGCCGCCCGAATTAGCTGGAAGACAAAAGAAGCATTATTACTAAACCCAAAAAGGATTCTCTGAGCTCTCCCTAAAAACTGTTGCTCATTCAAGACCGCAGGGGTCCCCCACGTCCTCTGCTGTGATCTTGAAGCCGGTTCGAGTTAGAGCGGCCAGAGTGGGATTTCACCACAGCAAGGTGCTGTATTAGGGAGATAACTTTGGGCTTAGGTCCAAAGCACTCAGAGTGATGCCTGACATGAGAACTGAGCCGAACAAACACACTACACAAGGGCAGAGAAGATGGGAACACGGGGACGATTGAAGAGAGGCCAACAGAGGGAGACGTGAAGGAAGAACGGGCAAAGCGAGGAGGAGGGGAAGAGAAATGGGCTCGCTCGAGCTGTAAAAGCAGCACGACGGTTCATTTAAAAGGCGTTTGGAATCAGCTCCGCCGGTTTTTATTTGGTGCACTTTGAACTCGAGGCTCAAAGAATCAAATCAAATCAAAATTTAGCGTCGAAAATGTAACAACACACAAGTAGACGCTTCAGAAAAAAAAAAACATCTACCAAATGTGATTGAAAAGCTTCAGAGAGCTCGTGCTGTTAAAAGCCTGCTCGGGGGAATAAAAAAAACATACAAACTAGCCTTCACAATGAGATCCAGACTGAGGTTAAAATCGGGTTAGTGTGCGCTTTTGTTGTGACACCACATTTCTGTTAAATTCTCAGCTCGGATGACTGCGAAATTATAGGAGTGTGGAGCTACAAGAACCCCCTCAACCAGATAAAAACCAAGTGATACAAATTCCCAGAATGAATGGTCCTGTTCCAGCTAAAAGATGACAAAGACAGTGAGAGAGAACATGAAAGTGTCCTAATGAGCATTTAGCGTAAGAAGCCTTTTTCTGGATGAGCCTCAGTGGTCTCTCCCTGCGCCACATTTCCTCAGTAAAAAGCCCCCCGTAAGACTCGAGCTTTAAAAAATTCATGCTAATTCTGAATTATTCAATGATACCCCCTGCCTCTTCATCACAGGAGACTGAGAGGAAGAGAGACAGACAGAGGTGGATGGAGTCCCATGATGATGAGGAGAGGTACGGAGGAGGGCAACGACGGGTCAGCGAGCATTAGGGATTCTTCACTTCCCGGGCTATCCCAGTGTCAGACCCAATGAATATGCACGCACACGCGCACACACACAGAAGAGGAAACAATAGTGGGGTTAGTCGAGGTTAAGAGGTTTGCCATCCTTCAAGAGCAGGTGAGCAGTCAGACAGATCTGTAAAGTCCAGGGGTGGAGGTATGAAGATGGAGAGGAGTGTGAACTTAAGCCCCTCGCTCCACATTTAGCAGAAGAAAAAAAAATAAAATGACAGAGAGAAAAAAAAAGTGTGTGTGCAGGAGACATAAGAGCCTGCATGTGTGTCAGTGGGTGACATAATCCAGTGGAGTGGTAGTGGTTAAAGAGGAGGGGGGAGGGATTAAAAAAAAAAAAAGTCAGTCAGCTGAGCTGGTTTTGTGAATGAAAGGTGACGGTGAGGTCGAGTTTGTTTACGCTCAGCATTCCAGTCCCCATTAATCATTCCTCACCACATAAACACACTCACAGTTCCCCCCCTCCCCTCCCCTCCATCACGCCGCTGGACAGACTCCTTCAGTGACATCACTGAGCTGTCAGTCTATATATAGGTTGGCAGGAAGTCAGGAGGGCAGTTTGTACGGAGCTGACATGAGCAAGAAGCACAAAGAAAACAAGATTTATTTTCAAGCATTCGAATAGTTTTTTCCACATTTTTTCTCCCCAAAACTTTAAAACCAATATGTGTGACTGTGTCTATTATCCATCATTTTTTATACGTTTCCCTTCTTACAATAAAGATATCAGATTTAAAGTTCTGAAAGTTGTAAGGCTTTCAGATGAGAGCAACTAATAGAAAAGCTAAAAACTGCAGCAAAACAAACTTTGCTTCTGTCAGGTTCCACTTCATATGAATTGAGGCTAAATACTAAATTTACATTCATGTTAAACCTGGGATCAAGTCAAGCAGGGAGCACCTCAGCAGGGGTAATCCTGGTCCTCCAGAGCCGATATTCTGCAAGTTTTACTTGTTTCTCTGCTCCAACACACCTGGTTCAGTGATTAAACTTACCTCTACAAGCATAGATATGTATATAACTAGATCACTCATAGCGGAGTTTCCAGCGTCCTCACACCGCGGCCATCTTGGGACAGAGAGCTGATGTGTGTGGTGTATTTACTATTTAAATAACCATAACTTGGTCAATTTGGATCAGATTTTGAAACTGATTTTTTTGTTTTAAAGGTGAGACATGTTATAAAATGGCATACTTATAATGGACATTCATATAATAATTACATTACCACCACATACATAGTTGAGTGAGTGGGATGTTTGACCGGGGAAATGACTGCCCCCTGAGGGTGATAAACAGAACTGCAGGCACCGTTACGGCTGTTATGTTACCACCACACACATTCATGTTAAGAGTGGGCCAGCTCCCCTGTCCCAAGATGGCCGCGGTGTGAGGACACCGGTCTCCATTAGCCAACAGCGGGTATGACTTATCTAGTATTTATATAAATATCTATGTCTGCAAGTTCTGCACATGCCTGTCAATCAACCAGCAAAGAAACCCGGAAAACATGCAGGACAGTGATCCACGAGGACCCAGACTGGATGCTAAGAATGAAAAGTGACTTAAGATTTACTCTCACACTTCCCTTAAAGTCAGACTGAGACGAGACTTTTTTAAAGTGACTTTTAGTCTCAGCTTTTAGCTAAGAATTTTTTTTACACTTAAGTCCATTCTTAACAAGAGTAATTCAAAATGTTTGATAAATACAGGCCCTGCTATTACTAGGGCTGCACGTTATTAGGAAAACCTTTGCGTTAGCAGTGAAACAGCAAACTGCATGCAGTACAGTTTAATGACTTTTAAACATCTCCCCCATTAAACATTTTCTGAAAAAAAAATACTGAAAAATCTGTCCGTTTTTTTTAAATAAATACAAAAAAAAATCTGAAAATAGGTAAAAGGATTTCAACTAAAAGTTAACAAATTAAAATCCAACTGCAAATTCTCTCATTGCACTTGTCCAACAAGTGGTTCTGATTTGATGGTGTCTCGGCTCTACTTTGTTTCTCAGACTGATGCTGACAAAATGCATAAATGAAACAGTTGAGTCAAACATTTATTGCAGTTTAAACAGTTTTTTGCGATATGCCTATTGCACGGGCTGTTATTGCAATGATGATATATTTTTGATATATTATGCAGCCCTAGTTTTTCCTGTATGCAGACCGTCTGATCTGTCAGGGGGGCTTCCATCAAGTGTTGCACAAAGAGCAGCTTAGAGTTGAGGTTGAGACTCAGCTGCATGAAAAGAACTGGACTGTCACGTTAGGAACTACCTGTGTAAATTCAGTGAAACTTAGATCCTCCTGAATCGACAAGAAGAGCCTGAATTATAAATGATAATGTGCTGCGAGAGAGTTGGAAGATGAGATTTATTTAAATGTGTGTCATCTGTGTATGTGTGCACGTGGCAGACACTCTCCTCCACCCCTCCAGGAAAAGCAATCTGCAGTGTCTCAGGTAGGTGAGGAGCTCCGGTGTCCTGTTTAAAAGCAAGGTTCAGTTTTCTCATCTCCTCTGCAAATTAGTGACGCGACCTTACCTCTCCGTTCGCACCGAAGCTCCCTCACTTCATAATTGTGCGCAGGGACACGCGGTGTGAAACGGGTGGCGCGCAAACAAAAAGCACCTTTTGTGCTGCAAAATAATATTACTTAACCTCCTCGCGCAGTAATCAAATAAAGGCGAGTCTCAGGTTGGAAGTGCAAGGAGTGGTTGGAACATAATTCACCTCTATTAAACTATAAATCATCCCATCAAAACAGATCATTTTCACTCTTTTCTCTTGGGTTTTAAAGAGTGGTAATGTATTTGTGTAGTTTTTTTTCCTGCTATTTTTATCTTGAACTGAAGAATAAATCTAATTTAAAGGGGATACATCATGTAAAATCCAACTTTTTAGCTGCTAAATTCATTTTGTTGTTTACTTGGAGTCTGTAGGAGTGCAGAAAAGTTTAATTTATTTTCTCTCGGTGCTGCAAAGATATCTTTATGTCCTGTTTGGGTCGTAATTTTCAACCTGTTCATTCAACTATTAAATCAAAGTATTTGCGAGGGAACTTCTAAATAATATCTGGACATACCAACTACAATTTGGTGGTCTTCATTCTCCTCTGGCTCTGGGTCTGGGTCAGACTCTGGCTCCATCATGTAAGGCTGGATGGACAAGTCTATTGTTGTTGACATCTTTTAATTAACTTGTATATAAAAAGTTTCTGTGCAGCTATATAGTTGTAAAGCCCTCTAAAATAGGCTGGTCTGGAAGCTGGAGAGGGACGGGGTGGGAAGCGTCTCATTTGGATTTAAAGAGACAGCCTCAAAACGAGTTGATATGAGACATGGCTCAGAAAAGAGGTGAAAAAGGGGCTTGTGGAGTTACAGCCTTGTGCTTCTGCCTGTACCTTTTCAGTCAAACTGTTTACATTTTTGTACTGCTTTGTAATGTTTGGATTTGTTGTGAACAATTTGATGACTGACTGAATAAATATCAATCAATCAATCAATCAATCAATCAATCGATATGAATTTAAATCATGATATGTCTCCTTTAAGACTTATTCTTCATGTCACTGATGCGTTTGAGTCAGATTATAGAGAATTTGTTTAAATTCAGGGATGATCTGATGAATGCTTTTCAAGACGTCTGGATTGAGCAGCAGCATTTGTTCATGAGGCTGCTGACAGACGAGCGAGCCAGTAAAAATAAATAAAATAAAGAAAGAGAAGCATACCAGGTGAGGGCGGCTGGATCTTGACCTGCTTTCTGTTGTCCACTTCGGTCACGCTGCTGCCACTGTTGCTGTCTGCCGGCGGCTCCTCTCCTCTCTCCATCTTACACTCGTAGGCGAACAGGAACTGGATGTACTGCTTCTTCAGCGTGCTGGCCGAGCTGCTGGAGGTGCCGACATTCAGGGTGCCGGAGAGCTCGCGCCACTTCTTGTTCTTATTCACCTGAAACACACAGAGAGAGCGTATAGCATCAATCACCTGACCTCTGCCATTTTTACAACACTTTTAGCTAGACTTTTGGTGCTTTTATCTAATGTTTCATCTTCTTCAGCAACTTTGAACAACCCCATTCAGCACTCAGGGTTTTCATTTTGTGGTTGGAATGTAAAAGCAAAATAGTATTAAGCTACATTAAAAGCTTAACAATAAAATGTTTTTTTTATTTTTTATTTTTTGCCAACAACCTACTTTTATTCTTGAGCACTTTTTTATCTGGTTTGAAGCTCTACTTGTTTCAGGGAGAAAAACTTCTTCATGAAAAACAGAAAACAATGATTCTGGTGGAATCGATTCATACAAATATATAAATATATATTTTTTTGATTTTGCTGTGAAATAAATTGACCTACTCGCACCTTTGGTGTGAAAATAGAGCCTTACACATAATCCAGGGTTTATTGAACTACAATTCTCTGCAGCTCAGTGCATAAAAATCTTGTGTGAAGTCCACGTGGAGCCACAGGAGCGCTCGTGCTTTACTCTGTAACCCTCGGTTGTCCACTTGTAAGACTATACTTAAAACTTTTTCTCTTTTTAAAAAAAACACGTGAGCTCAGATCTGAGAGTAGGCTGTTCAGAATTAATTTATGTATCTCTTTCTTTCGAGTACATCTCTTAACATTTACAAGTGCGCCATATGCCATTTAGCTAGAGAGCATGCTGCTGAAGAATACTAAAAAAAGCATGTTCAAATGATAAAAGGGAGGTGACTTTACATGCACAAGAAGTAAATTAGGTGCTATTTTAAGGACTGCAGTGCGTCTTTTACATCTACTTCAACCTCTGTTCTCTGTGAGTTACCATGGCGAGGCCTCCTATCTCTCGAACAGCCATGTAGAGCCTCCACAGGTCCAGTGGTTTTTTGCCCACGGCTGGAAGCTGAGAAACAGGCGTGCCCCGCTCCTCCATGAAGGTCAGGTAGCGCTCCACCCAAGCTCGTCTCTCGGGCTCGGCTCCCAGCTCGCACAGCCGGCTGACTCGCTCGCCGCCGACAGAGGAGGAGGAGGAGTTTGGGTTGACTTTCTGTTGAGGACAGATGATAAAAAAAAACGCTGAGTCGTAGAGAGGAGAGGTAGTAGTAACACAATATACAGTTTGCAGTTTTTTTTCTCTCTCCCTGTTGCTGCTACAACAACCCACTCACCCAGTCACCGTCATTAAAAATTCATCTGTTATTTATACAGTGTGAACGGCCAAATGACTGAGGAAAAAATAAACACGTCTTTGGAGCATTTTGTTCAGAGTGCAGCTCGTGTTCCAGCCCATTTACACGCCTTCAAATTCACATTGGTGAACAAAGTTTAACCCTAAACAATGTTTCACTTTAATTCAGGTTCAGAACACGATTTAGATCAGAGAAAACAAAATTTGGATCAAGAGTTTACACGCATAATTTCACACAAAGGTTTTATGCAAAACTATTATTTTCTGTATTTATCCAGGAGAAACCCATCAAATCATCAAACAAACAAACAAACCCCATTTCTGGTTCTTACAGGGCTGGAGGGGGTCTTGAGAGGCCAAGGTGGGCTGCTGATGCTGTCACTGTCATCGCCGTGGTATGAAGAGAGGCTGGCGGGGCTGGGGGAGAGGGGGGAGGGCATGGGCAGGGTGCCGCCCGGAGTGGCTGGCTGGGACACGCTGCTGCTGTTGTTGTTCATGTAGCTGTCCTGAAGCTGCTGAAGTGACATCAGAGATATTTCAGTTTATTTATACTCTGCTGCTGCTGCTCACCACTACATACAGCATATAATGCACATAAAACACTGCATTTAAAACATAATGCACATAAAACACTGCATTTAAAACCTAATGCACATAAAACACTGCATTTAAAACATAATGCACACAAAACACTGCATTTAAAACCTAATGCACATAAAACACTGCATTTAAAACATAAAGCACATAAAACACTGCATTTAAAACATAATGCACATAAAACACTGCATTTAAAACATAAAGCACATAAAACACTGCATTTAAAACATAATGCACATAAAACACTGCATTTAAAACATAAAGCAGAAGAAAACAGTATTGTGCCAGAGATCTGAAAAACACCAGTGTTTGCATAATATAAAAATGTGTAAAACTTAAAAATGTAAACTGAACACAGTTCAGAAAACACATTAAATGTTTGATATTAGAACCTTTATTGGCCTTTAAAAAGATAATGGGGGTATTTATAGATGATGTTTTCCAACTTTAAATTTCAGATATGTGTAGTTCAGTCTTTCTTATTTATATGTCTGAAACTAGACTGCTGTCTGGCTGGCTAAGGAGATTGACAAAAAAAATAGCTGAGCTAAATTCTCAAACCCTTAAAATAATTAATTTAGCTCATCAGTAAACATTTGTCATTTTAATGTGCATTTGAATTTTAACATTTTTACTTTTCAGTGAATGCAAGCTATACTTTTCAGTTTTAATTATATAAACAGTGTTTTAAGAAGAAAACTAGGCTGTCCAAGACTTTACTGAAAAAGCTGATCATAAAAAACGTCCTCAGTAATTTTTTTTAAATCTATATTTTTATATAGTATGTTCCGTAACAGCTTCTTATATCTCAGCATGAGAATGCAGGCTTTCATTATGTGTGAGTACAGCTTTTAATAGGAAATATATTTTATGCTCGCAGTAGCTGTTACTGTGAATTAGAGCACATTGTGTTAAAGGAACGGTATCAATTTGTCTGAATAGGAGATTTAACATAAATGCAAATCAAACTGATACAAACTCCACTTTGTGTAAATCGCTCCGTGCTCATAAACTGTGTGTGTGCGTGTGTGTGTGTAAGTGTGTGTGTAAGTGTGTGCAAGAGGCAGCAAAAGAGGGAACAACAGCTTGACAAGTGCTTCTAGACTGTGTACAGAATGCTCATGTCAGCAAAACCTTATCTTTCTGGGCCTCTCTTTGGCTGTCTCTCTGTCTGAATCTCTAACTCGTTTTCTCTTTCTTGGCAGACAGATCATCTCTTTGGGGAGCACTGGGGGTCTTTCTGGCTGCTCGGGCTGCCTTAAATAATTCAAAAGGCCCTACTACCGTAATCAGCAAAAGAAAAGACAGGGATTTGGAGGGAAAAGCCGTGTAGTGGTTGTGATGGAGGAGTGAGTACATGTGTGTGTGCAGAAACAAGGGGGGGGGGGAGTGCAAAGAGTAGAGTTTTGTTGTTGCTGAGCTACTATAGTGGGTCAAAATGAGAAGTCAGCATTGTTTGTGAGACGCGTGTTCGTGAGCAAAACGAGGCACAGAGGAAGAGCTGTGCACGTTGTAGAACTCGCAGAATGTATTCATGTGCACAATATGTTCTGTGTGTCTGCGTTGTGTTGCGCTGCAGTGGCCAAGCCTTCGGTTTTCTCTTTTTGCTTTCTGGCTTCACTGCAGCTTGAGCTGCTGAAACATCAGCAGGCAGAGAGGGCTGCGGGCGAACACCAAGTTAGAGGAACATTAAGAGCGGTAAATGTTAAACAAATCATTAAATACGGGGAGAAAACAACAGACAGAAAGAGACCCCCAGATGATCTTATGTTGACAGAGTTTTAACTGATTTTTTCAAACCTTAACAACAGCATGGGGGGGGGGGAAACCATGTGATATTTAAAGATGTCACTGAGTTTGTGTTTTTGAAAGACTCGTCTAGCACCACATTTGTTTTTAGCTCAATATCTGTAAAGCGGATGGAGCTATGGCCCTTTCTGTGACCTCTAATGTTAGCCGTGACGTGGAGTAACTCCAAAAGCTGTAAATAAATATCGAATGAATACTTTGTGTAAGTTTCATTAAAATTCATTCCATGGTTCATGAGATGTTTTGCTAACAGACACACACACACTGGCATAAACATTATCAGCCGCTTTTTGTATTGCATTAATGAGGTAGAAAAAGATGGTACCTTTGGTTTGTGTGGCTCGTTGTTGTTGCTGCCATCGTCTTTGACGTCTAACTTTAGTTTTCCATCCGGGCTCATTACGCCGTCTCCTGATAGTCCTGACAAGAAAAAAAAAAAAAAACATTTACAAAATCCATTCGCACTAACCTTTTTGCAAAAGTTTCACATAGAATAAGCTTTTTGTCTTAAGCTGAAAAAAAGAATTGTTCACCAAGTTTTGAGTAAAGTGAAACAAATTGGAGTTGTACATTTAAAACGTATGCTTTCAGAGCAGTGCAGACGTAAACATTTATTACCTTTTTTAACCATCTAAATCACGAGTGCTTTCATTGTTTAAGAGAAAACCTGTTCAACATGGAGATGTACAGCTTGTTTGAAAAAGTCACAACATTTCTCTGCTGAGATATTTTCTTTCTGCTCTCTCAAGGTCTCTTTATGACCGTCTGACTGTTCATCTCAAACGCAGCGCTGAAAACATCGCCTTGGTTTAAGAAGGACACAAAGAACTCCAATTAAAGCAAACTGAGCTGCTGTAGTCTCACAGTTTTGTAGGAAACATCTACACTTTCACATATTCAAAAAGGTGATGAAACAACAAATTAGCATTCAAAAGAACTTGGCAGCTGACATAATGCTTCTATTTGAAGAATTCAAATCCTACTTTTAACAGTGTCACCTGCATATTTCTTTAGAACAAACAGTGTCCTTAATGCAAGGCTAGGGTTAAGGTTGGCCTTTTTTTATTTTTCTGTAGTGTGCTGAAGTTAAATGTGAAAAATAATGATTTTTCATCCTTTTGACAATATAGGTGGCAATTTCTTTTTATGTTGTGCATTTTGGACTTCAAATCTTAGCTTTCTTTTTCAGTGGGACTCACAATTTTCTTTGATGTAAAATCCTGCCAATATGGGCTTAAAACACATGAAAAACATGAAACATAATTGAAAATATTAGTTATCAGCATTGAAATGCTCAAAAAGAATATTCCTCCTTTAGCAAAAAGTAGTACAAGCAAGTATCCTTTAAGTATACTAATTTTAAACTTAAAATAAAAGAGCATACTTGCAGTTTACTTTTTATTATCTGAGCTATTATATAAGCCAAGTTTATCTTTCACTATACTTGGCTTGTAGTAAAAGTATACTAAAAGTTTAAGTATACTTCGTCTATACTAATGTTTAAACTTTTGGCCAAGATAAACTTTAGAAGTACACTGAAAGTACATTTTCACACAGACTGGTTTATTTGTAATATATTTCAAGATTAAACCAAAAGTATACTTAGAAGATTACTTTCAGTATACTTCATCGTATACTTTCATAAACTTATTGTGGTCCAATTTAGTCCTAGAAGTATATTTGTTAAAAAATCAGTGTACATGGTAAAAAGTACACTTAATGAAATACACTTTTATATACTTCAGTATACTTAATGACATGTACTTAAAGTATACTTCTTTTTGGTAAGTTTATAAACCTAAAAAATACATTATATCGGTATACTTAAAGTATACTTTTTATAAACTAAAAAAGTCACAATTTAGTATGAATGAGTAATAAATCAGTATACTTTCTAGTAAACTACAAGTACATGGTGCCTAGTACTTGATATACTTAAACTTATATTAAAGTATACTTATTAAATGAACTTCAAGTATACTACTTTAGGGTGGAATGCCCCCTCCAGGTCGGGGGAGAGTCTCTGCCTCAAGTGGAGGAGTTTAAGTATCTGGGTGTCTTGTTAAGGACTGATGGTAGGATGGAGCGGGAGATGGATCAGCGGATCGGGGCCTTGTCCTCAGTAATGAGGGCGTTGCTTTGGTCAGTCGTGGTGAAGAAAGAGTTGAGTTGAAAGGCAAAGCTCTCGATTTACTGGTCTGTCTTCATTCCAACCCTCAGCTATGGTCATGAGGCGTGGATCATGACTGAAAGAACAAGATCCCGGATACAAGCGTCCGAAATGAGCTTCCTTCGTAGGGTGGCTAGGCTCAGCCTTAGAGATAGGGTGATGAGATAGATAATAGGGCTCAGAGTAGAGCCGCTGCTCCTCCACATCGAAAGGTTGTTGCTGTTAGTTGAGGTGGTTCGGACATCTGATTAGGACACCTCCCTTTAGAGGTGTTCTGGGTACGTCCCACTGGTAGGAGTCCCCGGGGAAGACCCAGAACTCGCTGGAGGGATTATACATCCTCTCTGGCCTGGGAACACCTCGGGGTTCCCCAAGACGAGCTGGAAAGTGTCGCTGGGGAGAGGGATGTCTGGGTTTCTTTCCTGGACCTGTTGTCTCCGCGATCTGACTACGGATAAGCGGAAGAAAATGGAGATGGAGAAGTATACTACTTTTTGCTAAGGGTTCATTTGTTTTCCCAGTTTTAGATGACTCACATGTCAACACAGACTAATAAACACCTCTGCTGGTTTGCATTAGTTCAATACCTGAAGGAGGGATATTGTAGGCTGGAGCTTGTCCGTTCCCTGTGGCTGAACCGTTGTTGCTCGTTGACTGACTGTAAGAGATGGTGCTCCCTTGGTTGATGCTGAGGCCTTGGTAGTTTCCCTGCCTAATGCACACAGAGCAGAAAAAAATGTTATTAGATCTATGAAACATGAATGAAGTTAGAGCCACGATGTAACGACAGACTGTGGAGGGAAGCTGGTAACAGTGAAAGCTGCAGAGGAACAGAAGTCACATAATGACAGAGATGATTTTTGGCAGTCTGTCGCCACCATCCTCTCTTACTGCTTCTGAAGGAAAAAAAGAAGCATGTACTTCATGAAAGCCGCACTAAAAAGACACAGCATATCCCTGATCAAACAAACAGCTCTTCTAAATAATTTAGGATAAGCACATAGCATCCAAAAAACAAAAACAAACAAAAACAACAACTTTTCTTCTGTTTTCTTCTACTAATCCCCCCTCCCTCTCACTTCCCTCTCGTCCTCCCTCTTCTTATCCCACTAGTCATAATTTAACTAATTAAGGTGTGCTTTTGGAGAAGATCTTGTTATTTGTTGCCATGGCGATGGCGGAAATCAATGCCGCTCGCTCAGCCTCCCCTCTCCATCTCTGGCAGCTCATCACATGGTGTTGCAAGTGACATCAGAGGGGGCTTATCTGCAACCTGCTGAATACTAGCCATCCGTGTGTGTGTGTGTGTGTACTTGTTTTGACTACAGAGTGAGGACCACATGCAGCATAGTTACTATCAAAGGACCTCTTCAATGTCCTCACTTTGTTTGCAGCTCTGCTGTGCTTTACTAGTTAGGTTTAGAGGTATGATGTGAACTAAGTTTTGGTTCAGGTTAGGGTTAGCTATAGACCCGTAATGGTAGGTTTTAAGGAAAATGTCTGGGTTAGGCATAAATACTGTTACAAAAATGAATGGAAGTCAATACAATGTCCTCAGTTTGATGCAAATACAAGGATGTATGTGTGTGTGTGTGTGTGTGTGTGTGTGTGTGTGAGTGTGTGTGTGACTAAATACAGAGCGCAGCTTTGCATGGCAGACAGGCCAAGCCTATGACATGAAAGCTGAAAGGTAACACCGTGTTTGGAACTATTAAGTCCATCTCCTGATGATTACCACCAAGACAACCGTGGGAGAAATCAAAAGGTACAAAATGGAAAAATAAAACGTCTGACGACACAATAATACAGTCAGGAAATAAAAGGATGCAAAGTGACTGTGTGTTAAAGGAATAAACGAAGGAATCAGAACATGACAGGACACAGAGGGGGAGTAATTCTGCAGCAGGATGCAGAGCAGTTTGTGTGCGTGATTTACACGTCAGTCAATACCGGCCTAACTGGCATCATTCTTTCTTTTTACACACATCATATAATACCACATGTTGGAAGCGATGCACATTGCCTGAGAGGAGGGATTGGCTTGGTAAACCTCCCCATAATCTCATCTCACAGATGTAATTAGTCATAGAGCACGGCTGATGATACATATGTAATCCCTCTATGGGGGCTGAGGTGCACGGGGGAGCGCCACGGTGAAGAAACACAAAATCCACGCTTATCTGTCCCCATTTCCCGACAAAGAATGGGGGGAATATAGACTCCTTCAATGCTGCCTACGTGTTCCCTAAAAAGTCCCTGTATGAGTCAAGACGCAGAAATAAATTCACTTTTTGATCGTCGCACCTTTTTAACCGAGTCAGAAATGGGTTCTGCATGCAGTTCACAAAGAACACCATCAGAATAAACTCGTCCATACTGTAAAAAATAACAACAATAATAACGTCCCTCACCCCTCATCCACCTTAAGCAACAGACGCACAAACTCTCATGTGAATACAGAAAAATCCAAATCAACAACAGCATCGGTTGGTGTTTTTCGACTGTGGCGCTCTCCCATTATGACTAATTCATGTCATAAAAAAGCCCATTAGAAAGCACTTGATGGAGGCACTGCACAGCGTTTAATCACACTTAATATATGCATGTGCCGCTATCAGGGCTATGGGGGTGGGAGGAGCAGGGGGTGGTGGTGGGGGGGCACAGCACATCCATCTTGCTCTTGGGCACCTTTGTGCTGGCAAAAAAAAAAGTATCCTTTTGCTGCGGAGAAAGAAGGAGCGAGTGAAGGAGGAGAGGAAAGAGAGGATGGAGATGAGGGTGAGGAAGAAAAGAAGAGGAGGAAAATGAAGACAGTTGTGTATGGTGTGTGTACGAGCCCCTGTTGGACCGATGGGGCGGGGGGGGGGGCAGTACTTTCAGCTTACAACCTCAGAGCTGGTACACACACACACACATGGTTTTTCTACCCTCGTGAGGACTTTGTATTGACTTCCATTCATTTTTAAGTCATTTCTATAGCCTAACTCTGACCCCTTACCCCATTACATACCAGACCCTAAATCTAGCCTAAACTCAATTCACACCTTGGTTCTAAACCTAAAAACCCCAAAATCAGCATCTGTACCCATGGGGCTGTGGTTTCCTGGAAAATGGTCCTCATGATGTAGCAAATCTGCATACACACACACACATATCCTTGTACTTGCATCAAACTGAGGATATTGTATTGACTTCCATTAATTTTTGTAACTGTATATATGCCTAACCCAGATATTTTACCTAAAACTAACCATTACAAGTCTATAGTTAACACTAACCTGAACCAAAACTTAATTAACACCATACCTTTAAACCTAACTAGTAAAGCACAGTAGAGGTGCAAACAATGTAAGGACCTCGCTGTGATAGTAACTATGGGGCAAATGGTCCTCACTCTGTAGTAGAAACAAACACACACACACACACACACACACACACACAGAAATGTAAAACATCTAACATTAATCGACCAGAGCACTTTTGTTTTTGTTTTTGAGTGTTTAAAAATGGAGAAAAAGTCCTTCGAGATACTATTTTTAGTTCACTGGACAAGAATTGAACAGGTTGGCCTTGGAGTTTAAGAAAACATGCAAAACATTAAACAAATATTACATGCTATTTATACTTTTGTTGCTTTCTAAGTGTAATTTCACTGCTTTAAAAAAGACATTTAAATGTTACATTTTTACTGCACCAACTCCCTGTTCCCTAATTTCACCCACAGATGCTCCTCCTTGTATTTTTTTAGTCCATGTGTGAAGGGCATCTGAGAAGGCCACTAAGCAACCGTGAGGGGAAAGAGAGTGTGTGTGTGTGTGTCAGAGTGTGTTTGAGCGTGTCCTTGTGTTAGCGCCGTTGCCAAGGGGATGCCATGGTTACGAGGTGCCAGCCAAACAGCTGACGGTTTCTCTCTGGAAGTGGCAGCGCCTTTGTCCTTCATTCGTGCTGACAGGCCGCGCCAATGCCTCCCAGTGCAGCTAACTGGACCAGACAGCTGAGGCGCTGGGACCGCGGGAGCGTGTGACGGCTGAGAGGCCCTTCCCTATCGATCCCTCTGCTCGCTGCGTGTTTAAGTGAGGGAAGAAAGGAGCGGGTGAGAGAGGCTGGCTGGATGGAAGGATGGAGTGGATCGGCTGGAGGCTATGAATTATATATGGACCCAATCTGTTCTCAGGGCAGCTCGGGCTCCGTGCTTTCACCCCCCCTCAAACTTCTGACTCAACTCACCATCCACACTCACAAACACTGCGGACCAGAATAAATTCAACAAACACACACAAAAAATAGAAGGACAGCTTTTAACATATTAAATCCAGAGAAAAGCTCCCCCCCTCCCCTGCCTTCCAAACATCAAACAGCTCAGGATGGATGGATGAAGGAGAAGCCATTTATTTTGCCCATCTAATGAAAGCAGAGCGCTCCGCAGCGCTGCCAAGACTGCGAGCGACAAAGCGCCACAGGCAGCATCTTCCGTTCTTGACATTCAAGCGCTGCTCTTATTTATTTAGCAAATTTACTTACTAAGGAGGTCAGAAATGAATTATTTGGCGAGGATTTGCCTGCGAGCACTTTCCTTTCCTCTCTTCCTTCCCTCATCCAACATTTTTTTCTCCCTTCAATTTCCTTTTTATTTACGGCGCTTTTTCTTATGAGCTTTGCTCTTCTTCGACTAAGTGCTTATTTTTACGACAGCTCGCCTGTTCCTATAGCTCCGGGAACTTTTTGCAGAGAGTCGCCGGTAGCGCTGGAAAGTCATTTGTAAAGCCAATTGATCCTCAGAAGCTGCTGCCAAGAAAAGCTTATACCTTTTAATACTTTGTGTTCTTCTCTCTCTTTTCCAAAAACACATCAATCTCCAGCCCCCTACAATCCAAACCTCTCTTCCAAACAGGCTTATGCTTCCTCCTCGTGAACGTTGTCAGTGTTATTTAAACGTATCACGCTGACAACTGGCAGCTGACTATCCTTCAAAACTCATTTTTCATTACTGACATTTTTTTTGTTTTTTACAGCAAATTAGCCACATTTGGCAAATTTGCCATTCTCGATTTAAGGGATTAGATTTACAAAAAAGAGTATCAAAGTCACAAGATGTTTGAAACTTTGTGCACCAGTTTTACAAGTTAAAGCAGAGGAACAGGAACATTTTCCACACTTCTTTAAGTCTCCAGGTCAAAAATCTTTCCCCCCCTCAACCATATCGAACTGATTAACCAGTAGAAGTGGGACATTTGTTTCTAATTCCAGCCCTCTGGTGGGTGGAGGGGAACCTGACACGGCTCGGGAGGAAGCAAAAACACTCGATACGCCACACCTAATGAAGATTTAATCTGGACCCACGCCTGCAGCCATGGGATGCCAGAAGTGGCCCTCCTCTGTTCATTTGGAATTCCTTTTACTCAGTGTAATGAAATTGGAGTGTGTTTACTAATGTCTGAGGGTGTGTGTGTGTGAGTCAGGAGGGGACAGAGATGAGGGATGAGAGGGCAGAAACGTAGAGGATTATTGGTGAGGATGAAGCGAAGAGACGTGTGTAAGAAAATGAGAGGAAAGAAGTCGAGACCAGCTTCTATTTAACTAACTAGCTGCTTATTTGGGAAGGTTTGGTAGCGGGTGTCTTCGGCAACCGGCGTCGATTCATCAAAGGGGAAAACTAGACACATGCTTCGACTAACAAGTTGTTTCTCAGACGGAGGAGTCTGAATGTTTCGCAGTGTTGCAGAGATCTGGAGCCTTTAACTGCAGGTTTTTTCGGAGGCCAATTTTCTCCTGATCTCCTTCAGATGTTCTAAAGTGGGATCTGAGGGAGAAAAACATAACAAGGTTGTGTTGGAGACAACGGAGAACAAAAGGCAAATTGGAAAGAAGAAAGACTGAGCGAGATAAAACAGTCTGGGTAGGATAATAGAGCTGCACAAAGATGACAGGGGCGATACAGTCAGGAGAGTTGGCAAAAAATAAAGAGTGAAACAGGTGGGAGGAGAGAGGAGAGGTATACGGGGGGAAAAAGGGGGAAGATGGAGCAACAGCAGATGAGGCAAAAAGTGAGACGGATAATCTCACAAGTTGTCTGCAAAAATGTCCATTCCAACAAAATTGATGGCACCTTTTTTACATCTTTTGCTTTATTTTAAAACACTAAAATGGATAAAGAAGGCAGAAAAAGCAGTTTGACTTCTTTACACTGATTGGTTTTGGCATCCAAATGTCTCATCGAGAGAGGAATATTTTTCCACACTAGCTAGGTTACATAAATCCTCCGTCATATTCTCATGTGATGAGATTAAACACTAAGAACTGGGAAATTTATAAGAGGGAGACAGAAACCCCTTCGTCGGACTTGTTGCTTCCTGTGTGATCTGCGGGGTAAAGTGTGACACCCTCCTGACGGCTTCGTGGAAAAGAAGCCAACCCGGGACACCGTTCACAGCTGATTGTGAATCAAAATGGATCACTTTACAGCAAAGTGAGTTAGAATGAGAGCGAACAAGCCTCCTCCTCCAGCAGCTCCACAGTGAGCGACACCTCTCTGGTGTCTTGGTGCAGAGACTGACAGGCAGCCTCATTGGTCCCAGCAGTGGGGATCGTGTCATGCCACTTCTTATTGACAGCCCAGCCATCTCTTAATAGCTTGTTCAACATTTGCATTGGTGCCTGTCTGGGTGTGTGCGTGTTGCAGTGGAGCCCCTGATGCACATAATTAATCATACATATTGTCAGGCACTTGCAACCCTCCCCAGCACTCAACAGGAGTGTGTCTACTCAGGATTCTGAATGTGCTCTCTTGCTGCTTCCGTACGAGCGACTAAAAGTTGCCTGTTATGATCTTGATGATGATTAAATCATTGATGACGCTTTTTGTTTTTCCTGCGAGGGAGGACATTTTATTATTTACTATAGATCTGCCTAAAAAACAACTGTCAGTGTGACACAACATTAATCATACAGAAACAAGAGAAACAGGGCTCCTCCACATTACAGCCATTCAACGCTTTAACATATTCTTAACTTTTCCAGTCTTTCTGTAGACAATCTGTCCATTTTTTACATCTAGGTGCAATTTTTTTTACAAATTTACTCTGAAAATTTATGTCTATTGTTTTATTATTATTTTTAACCCACATTGTACCTATAGCCACACATACACCTGGTGTACAGCAAACTTTGGGACCAGCACAGCTGAATGAGGGTCTAACTCAAGAAACCAACAGCTCAAATATCAAACTGTATTTCTGCAGCTATGTATGAACCAAAAAGTGCAATCATGGTTGACTACATGCATTTGTATATTTTTTTCTAATTAAAATGTTTTTCTTTACTCATCTTTTTTTGCCTAATACCTATCTAGGCCTGTCCTGATAAGCAATAAATCAATTAATCGCATGATAAATCACAATGGGGTTAATCATTTTCATTTGCCTATTTGTTGTATTTCTTCATCTTTTCTACCTGTTAGTGTAGTGAGAAGTAAACCCTTGCATCAGGTATTTTCCAGGCAAATGATCTCTAACCTCTGTACATGTTTCCTTTAAAGTGAAGGGAATTTGTGATATATGGAGGTCTGAATAATATAGCAGAAAACCAGTTGAATCTCTTCTAAAAACTTTATTCCAGCAGCACACAGTCAGGCCTTAGAAGCCAGAAGGTCTTAGTGCCTTATCTAAAAAGCATAAAACAACCCAGGCTGAACTAACAAAAAAACCTCTTCCCAATAATGATGATTCAACTTTTTTCCATATGTCTCTTCCTGGTTACACCCCTCAAGGTGTTACCTTTTAATTACAGATGTTAGAACGTAACCAACCATGTTTATACAGAAAGAAAGAACATGATGGATAAAACACCCACTCTCATTCTCTGTTTTAAACCATAGCGACAATGATCAGAACGTACAAAAATACAACACAGGATCTAATAATTAGTCAATCAGTTAGAAACTTTCCTTCAAAAGTATTTGCCTTGTGGGGGGTGGGGCTTTTGAACACAGGAAGAACGAGAGCAAAAATATTACAAGTATTTATTAAAACACAGTTTTTTTTCTTTTTTTTTAAATTGCAGAACATCAAAAATTCTGCAATTAAATTAACATTAGTTGATTCGCATATTTCTCA